>CAJQZN010009515.1:0-11335 GCA_907164685.1 Colias eurytheme | reverse complement strand
TCTGAGTGAAGCGAAATTGGACCAGCGAGGGGCTGAACGGCTGGTTTAGAGTCGGGGAGATTCGACCGGCCCGACGGCCAGGGCTAGGTGTGGCCCAGCGGCCGCTGTGAGCGGCGTGGGATGGCGGCCAGAGGTCGTGGCTTGGCGGACCCCGTGTCCACTAGGCAAAGGTGGCGCTGAACGGCAGTTGGGGTTGGAAAGCCTCGACTGACCTGACGGCAGAGGTCCTGTTTGTGGACCAGAGAGGAGCCGGCTTTTATGCGGCGGTGGATGGCGGCCAAAGGTCGCGGCGCGGCGGGCTCGCTGGTTTAGCAAGCCACGCCGTGCAGCGGAGGGCGGGATCCCGACGCGTCATTGTGATGACGCGCGGAGACTCCTGCAGAGAGGTGTGGGGCGGCGGCCGCTGTAAAACGACCGTCTGCCAACTCGTAATCCGGTCCGTGGGGCCGGACCGAGGGCCGCCACCTCTGGTGAGGTGGGGGCTGCGAGGTAGTCTCTATAAAAGTGCGCCGGAGGGTCCCCCGACGTGTATTTCACACATCGGAGGACCTTCCGGCGTGTACCCTCCGGCCGGACGGTGTTGGGGTCGGGGGTTCGGGGGAACGCGGATGATGGAGCGGGGAAAGATCCATTGTCTGCGCGTTGGTGGCGTAAGCCTTCGTTCCAGCAGCCACCAGCGAGGGGGGTTCTAGTGGTGGGCCTGGAAACGGGCATCTGCTGGGCGGGACACGCGGTAGAGTCGTAACCGTTCCCGCAGTTCCGTCCAAAGCAGCGCGATGGAACAGAGTGGGGTTTTAGTCGGTAGAAATCCGACATAACCACGGCTCCATCCCCGGGAGCCGGGGGTATCTAAGAAGATTTCCCCACTTAAAAAAAAAAAAAAAAAAAAAAAAGGTAAATTATGAGAGCTTTCATAAGTAATTATATTTGCATATACATATATATCTACAACGCACCCATTTTACAATTCAAGTCTAAAATGAAACTAGAGTCGCATTTATTTTTGAACATACTGTAAGTGAAATTGCATAAGTGTGAGTACTGTGAACATGCCAGCTTTCCCTAATTGACCGATACCTATTGATGATCACAGCTCTTAAAAAAAATTTGAACAATAAAAATCAATGTTAGCAATATCGTCGGTATTGCCTTCAGTAGATCTCAATAGTTCAAAGAAATATAAAAAATTGATTTCAAATATCTCATAAAAATACATTAAACATAAAATAACGTTATAAAATTTGAATGACATCTCTTAAAGCATGGAAAATGATTTCATCTGAAGGGAGCCAGACGTCGCCAGGCTTGGCGCCAAAAAGCCTCGCCAGCCATTGATAAATATTATGTGCAGATGTGACATATTTTTATAGTATATGCGGTATGTCTTAATTAATTTTATTTTTTTACTGTCAGTATCAGTATTTCAACTAAAGGTAATCATTGTTTTTTTAAAGTTATTTTCAAAGTTATATAATATTGACAAAATGAGGGTAAATCTTTTTCACCATTGATCGAATAATTTCGAACGGATTATAATAGACGACACACGACGATTATAATAGAGCAATTTTCAAATTTTGTTTTTTATTATTATTGGTCACTTACTTATACATAAGATACATTCAAAATTAAGAAGAAGACCTCATATTTCATTTTATACCAGCACGACATATTTGTGCTGCATAGTCTTTGGACAGAGTGTCGAGGTTAGGAAGAAAACAGTAGCAAACTATTGGTTACTTGAAAGATACCGCATTGAATTGACCAATCAGGGCGCAGCTTACAAATATTTTGACCAATCAGAATGTGGTACAGATATTCAGTATTTTGTATGCGCGGTATATTTTGATGTTGAATTCGCGTGCTAAAAGTTAGAAATGGAAGTTAAAAGGTGATAAAAAATGTGGTAGTGATTATAATTAATGTAATAATGATTATAATATATATTGATATTATCCTGCTGGTTATTTTGGTAAGTTATTCTATCATTTTTGTATATAAAAGTATTTTCTTCCAAAATTTGCAATTAATTTTATCAGAAATATGTTTTCAATTTATTTATATTTATTATTATTTTTAATGTGTTGAAGTTGTTATTCAATGTTTACTAGATAAGAAAGATCAGAATATCTTCACAATAGGTACTCTTGTATTACCAAAAGGAAGAAAGTCTCGGTATTTTGAAGGCTTCCGTGTAGACTTCAATACGGAAACGGGCCTTTTTGTAGCTTTGAAATTTCTTGCGAAAAGTTAACTGAATAAGGTACTACAGACTGTGTTAAATTTTGGAGGACTGATACATTTATTTTCAGTTTATTTTTTTATAATTTTGCAGTTAGTACATACACCATAATTATATAAAGCATTAAAAAGATATTGAATAAAAATTATACACGCTATAGAAGTGAATTATTGTGACTCCCCTTTGTGTTATGGAGCGAATGCGTTATAAATATTATCTGTTTAATTTTTGTACGTTACGTATAGGGAGGCAAACGAGCAGACACATATTTTCCTGGTGGTAAACAAATTGCGCCGCCCATAGATCCTACTAATATTATAAATGCGAAAGTTTGTGAGGATGTGTGTGTGTTTGCTACTCTTTCACGCAAAAACTACTGAACCGATTACAATGAAATTAAGCACACATATAGAGGGTAACTTGGATTAACACATAGGATAGGTTTTATCCCGGAAATCCCACGGGAACTATGCGGGTTTTTCTTAGAAAACGCGGGCGAAGCCACGGGCGGAAAGCTAATGACCAATACAGAGGTTATGGGTGTCGCATACCTAAATTCACTGATCGCTTTTCATTATAACGTAATAATATATCCTGCCATTTATCTGTTAGTCCCACCATCGAATCCTTTGGTTCTACGCTCACGCGTTAAACACTGCACCAAGGAGGCAGCCTGGATAATGAAGACGATGTTAATAATAGATAGTGTCCTTAGAGTGCTTTTCCACCAATAATGTGCGAGGATGTGTAGCGAAGAATGTGTTTGTAAATCAATCATATGTTTGAAGCAATTAACGTTTAGATTTCTAACAGATTAAAGTAGCCTCTGCCGTTCATAACTTGTCGTTCTCGTTCGTCTGTATTGGTTACTAGCTGCTCCGCGCGGTTTCACCCCCGTGGCTCCACTCCTGTTGCCCGTAGCGTGATGAAATATAGCCTATAACCTTCCTCGATAAATGGGCTAGCTAACACCGAAAGAATTTTTCAAATCGGACCAGTAGTTCCCGAGATTAGTGCGTTCAAACAAACAAACAAACAAACTCTTCAGCTTTATAATATTAGTATAGATTTAAAAATTAAGGCACATTCCTTGCTACACATCCGCGCACATTATTAGTGGAAATGCACCCTAACTCGTTAATATTAACTTCTTATGTTGCAGTTACTATTGATTCTATTTACTTGTGGATATTGTGCATATCGAGTGCACAGAATGAGGCAAAATGGTCAAGTAAGTGTTGCCATTTATTTATTAATTTTAACGGATTTAAAACATAAATTGTTTTTATTAGGTGAGATTATAATAATATATTGTACTAGCTTCCGCCCACGACTTTGTACGTGCATTCCCCGTTTTTCCCCCTTCCCGCAAGAATTTCGGGAAATCCTTTCTTAGCGGATGCCTACGTCCTAACATCTACCTGAATGCCAAATTTCAGCCCGATACGTCCAGTGGTTTGGGCTGTGCGTTGATAGATTACTATATCAGTCACCTTTGAGTTTTATATATGTATAATATAGATTGTCTGAATTTGTATTTGATTCAAGATTATAATATAAATATTTAAATAACGTTTACATGGGATTTTTCGTTTATCAGAATCAGTATTTTCCAATAGTTAATTATAAATTTTATTTTATCAGGTTGCAATACTATTGAAACCCACCAAGGTTCTCTTTTCTCACAAAAAAGAAGGTGAAGCTGAACAACTGAGGCAAGTATACTTTAAAATAAGCAGTAAAACAATGATTACATGTTATTTTCTGAATTTAGGTATTATTTCTATTATCTATACTAATATAATATAATCTATAATAATATTATAAAGAGGAAAGGTTTGTAATTATGTATGTATTTTGGTTCCGGTTTTCACGCATAAACTACTGGACCGATTTCAAAAATTCTTTCACCATTAGAAAGCTGCATCTTCACTGAACAACATAGGCTATATTGCATTTTCAAAAAAATTTGAGATCCTTACCAAAAATGCAATAATGTAACCCAAGGTGTAAAAAATTCCTTAATAAAAATTCTGTCATCGCGTGCGCTGCGGAATCTATTCCTTGAAGTACGAGGATGGTTCTTATGAAAAAAAACGTAAACATGTAGGTACCACGGGCGAAGCCGGGGCGGACCGCTAGTATATTATTATAAAGAATGTTCCAATTCAAATGTTCAAATTTTGTATCGCAAGCTCTGTCATTTAGAAGAGCTTGTTGCTTTTAGTTGCTTCTTACACGTGAAGTAAAAATTATTAATATGAAAAACACACCTGAAATACGTCTAATGCTAGGCGTCTACTAGGCGGATCGGGCCGGGCCGCATCGCAACGCAAAAATACGCCGGCCTATGTTTTGTATGAAACATCGTCCATTAGCGACGGATCGGGTCGGGGCGGGCCGCAACGCATTGGCGGATATCGCTTCGCAGGCGGATTTCTGCCGGCGGTGCGCTGCGGCCCGGCCCGCCCCGACCCGTCTAGTGGACGCAGGCAGGCGGATGTGAGCGGCGAGCGTCTGTTAGATAAAATCCGCCTAGGCGGTCCGCCGCGCCCCGCCGCGCCCCGTACAGGTGGACGCAGGAGCAAACAGCGCGTCCATTAGAGACGGCCCGTTGCGATGCGACCCGCCCCGATCCGTCTCTAATGGACGCCTAGCATAACGGTGCATTTACATCAAACGTAGTTACATAGAGCTAGAGCTAAAGAAAGAGCAATTTTTAGTGTAAACGAATACTCGTATTCAGTGTTGTTCAGTATTAGAACATTGCATAGAATCTTTTCGAACGAACTAAGCTCAACGAAAGACTGTTCTACGCCTGTTTACACTAAAAGAATTTGACATAGTAGGGTTAGAATGAGCATTCGTTCGTCTGATGAAAATGCACCATAATACAAATACACTTTAAAAAGTCTTAAAATAACTTCCAATCAAACACAATTATTTTGCAGAACCGTCGTAGCATACCAAAATCCTCTCACTGGTGACTACTGCGTCCATAAGAGCCGATCTCCCAAAGGCTACATGAACAACATAGAAATCCCGGACTCACCGGACAGCGGAGTTTCTGATGAATATGAGCCTTTGAACCTTGTACCTTCAGTCCAGGAAACTAGCCCACCTGGAATACATCAGGTAACGTTTCGTAGGTAATTAAATATAACTTACTAGCTGCTCCGCGCGGTTTCACCCCCGTGGCTCCACTCCTGTTGGTAGTGGCGTAATGATATTTATAGCCTATAACCTTCCTCGATAAATGGGCTATCTAATACCAAAATCATTTTTCAAATCGGACCAGTAGTTCCCGAGATTAGCGCGTTCAAACAAACAAACAAACTCTTCAGCTTTATAATATTAGTATGGAATAATATAATTTTCTTTATACGTAAAAAGTAAACGCCTAATAATCTTAAATGTAGCATTTAAATCACCTCTATTAATAGAAATAAGCAGAAGCCAGAAGGTTTGGTTGTATACGTTAATCGAAGATACTAGGTACCGTAAAAAAATATTGAGGATATGGAGGAATGTTATAGGCTATAATATTATAATATCATGGTACGAGTAATTGAAAAATGTTGTAAAAAAATTAATCTATGAAGTTTTAATATCTATACCAAATCCAAATCAAGGGTTTAATGCGAATAATAGACCAGAGTTTCTTTAGAATTTATAAGTATCTCAAATTATACAAAAAGATTTGCTAAATTACTTTGTAAATATGTACCTAATAAAATAATGTAGCTCTAACTATGAACTTTCAATTATTTCAGATTCAGAATCCAGTTAAGTCGCCCATCACACCAATTTATGATAACAGCGTGATAAAGACGTGGAAATGGGAGTATACTGAATATCAGATTTAATTATTAAATCGAAAATATTAAAAATATAAAGTTAAAAGAAAATATTAAGAAACGAAATGCATTCAAGAATTCTATTGGAATTAAAATCTATCCTGTATCTGAAAATTAAATATTATATTTGATTAATTAAGTAAATAATTAATCTATTTAAGGGCCGATTTTTCAATCCTTGGTTAAAATTTATCCGTCCTATAAAGTATTACACGAACATTTTAAAATGTCACCTGTAATCTGTCAAATACGGACAATTAGAATACATTTTTGAAATGGTAGTTTAATACGTTATTCGATGAATAAGTTTTAACCAACGTTCGAAAAATCAGCCCTAAATCTAAAAAGGGTTGGTGTACCTAATAATATTGAAGGAGGAAAGTCAAGTCAGGGAAATACGCGGGTCGCTTCTTAATATAAAATATATTATTATTATCTATCTCTCTATTTTTTGATAATTTATATTATTATAATTTTTCTTACACATACACATTTTATAGCAAAAATGTTAAATGATATAATATGTATAAAAAGAACATTAACATAATTGTCTATCAAAACCGATACAATAATTATTATTTACCTGAAAAGAAGCGGTAAAGTTGTGAAATGAAATCTAGTCAGATCATAATCTAATCTAATGATTAAAGGTTTTTTAAGCTATTGCATAGCTTCTATCGCGGGCCTTGAGCGCGGGGACCGAATCGAGAAATTCCATAACGAAAAAACCTCACGCTCCCCACTCCGAAGGACACGGAGGTGTGGCTTGAAGGCATGCTATGCAATAGCTTAACCGCGGCAGTCCCCGAGTGCCACACGTCTTTTTTTAAATATGTTATCATTTAATTTAAATAAATTTTCTAGAAAACTTCTCGTTAAAATAGTATTAAAGGAAGCGAACAAGAAGGTTGGAAAATATAAGTGTAAGAGTGGATTGATTGAAAGATTAATCGATTCGCCTGTAAAACGAACTAGTCTAGATTTTTATTTTTATTAAATAAAAGACCCAATAACTATGATGTCTTAAAGCAGTATTATTTCCAAAGTAGGACAGAGATATATAGGTCGTCTAGCACCATCACTTTCCCACACTGGAAATAATACTGCTTCAAAACTTTTGGTAATCCCCTGGATTAAAAATTATATTTAAGAAATGTACGACATTTTAAATAACAGAGATAAACATATTATAACCTATGAAAGATGAATTTGTCAAATTATGCTTGAGAAAATGAAAATGAAAAATTGTTAATAAATTGCTTAAATTCTATGATTGTTGAAATTCTGATGTCTAATGAAAATGAAAAATGAAAAGATGAAAATTGTGTTTTTTATTTATTCTCCTTATAGGTACTAAATTAAAATACGTAAAAAATGGTCAAGTTTCATCATCATCGCGGCTTCACCCGTATAGTCAAAAGAAAACCCGCATAGTTCCCGTTTCTGTGGGATTTCTTAAATAAAATTATCCTTTCTCTTTTTTTCGACTCTGTTACTATATTTGTACCAAATTTCATGCAATTCGAGCAAGTGGTTTTTCCCATTTATATTATTAGTAGGGATTAGTAGGAATTAGCAGGGATTAAAATTTGTAACTTTTGAAATTGATTCATGTTTACATATTTAAATAATGTGTATCATTTGAACAATAACAAAGAGATTGTATTATAAAAGCCCTAGGCAGTAAATATTGAATTGCTACCAAGCTACCAGATTGAAATATGAACTGAATGTAATTATGAACCAAATAATTCGTTTTAATACAATTTTCCCGCCTCAAAATGACTTTATTGGCTCAATTACCACATAATATCCATTATAAAATGTTGTTTTTAAATGTTTCTTGTAGGATGGTTTATTATATGCCACAATGCTTTTCTGAAGTGGGTTTCCACGAGGAAAAAACAGCCCACGTAATTTTCCTCGGCTAAGCCACGTCCACACTGACCGAGCTGCTTCGCGCAGTAATTGCTTCGCGAGGCTGCTCGTTCTGTGTAGATCCGCCTTATTATCATTTGATGAAAAGCCATTTTCAGAAGTTCTGTCTACAAAGGGACACAGGATGTCCGAACATTTTATCATTACGAGGATTATTGGAGAATTGTGTAAGTATGGTGTACCGTATGTATCAATGAATATTTAGCACTACCTTATCGCTCGCGACTTTCGTTACCCAAAACCTTCCTCATAAAGTATGCCTTTTAGATGAAAAATAAAACCCGAATAAAAATCGAGCAGTAATGTGCACGACCTTCCTGTCTATTATAAAGTAACTAGCTTCCGCCCACGACTTTGTACGTGCATCCCCGTTTTTCCCCGTTCTCGCAAGAATTTCGGGAAATCCTTAGCGGATGCCTACGTCCTAACATCTACCTGCATGCCAAATTTCAGCCCGATACGTCCAGTAGTTTGGGCTATGCGTTGATAGATCACTATATCAGTCACCTTTGAGTTTTATATATATAGATTAATAGAAAGATTATTATTTCTTATTTGAAATACGCTACATTTTATTTTTTATTTTTTCATACCTGATTATACTTACAAAAATTCGTTCTTCCAGTATCCTTCCACCTCACCATAATACCGTTTATTAAATACAGGATAGAAACGTAACCCCCGGTGTAAATTTATCAGCGTAAATGAAAATTAGAAACAATTTAGTTTATCAAGGGCTGGATCCGAGTCAATTCGTCCGAGTACAAGAGGTCCAAATTGAAAGATTGATAAAGTGCTCTGTTCACTGGATGCCCTTTTCTGTAGTGGGAACGCGGACTACGAAATTTAAACTGGATATGGCATTTTATTAACAGTTTTTATAAGAGTTTGATATGATATGAGTATTTTAATGAACTTAAGTTATGAAGCAAGGGTATTTAAAAACCAGAAAAATGGTTATAAACGATTTGAAGTATCAATTTTCTTATATATTAATAATTGTATAATACAGTTCTTTAGTAGGTATATGTGATTTGCAGTTGCTAGTGCATTTGCCGTATGTTTTTTTACTTCAGTGGTTACGCAGTAAGATAAATTAATTTTTGTTAAGGTACTTTACTGCTCAGTTTTAACTGCTGAACTAGTTGTTAAACGAGCCATTTATAATTTTAACCTACTAAAACTGCTATTTACAACTGCCTCTTTAAATCAGTGCCTTTAAAATTGTTCAAAACACCATTACTGTGCATATAAGTATTTTGAACGCAGTTGACCTAATATAATTTTAAATACAGCTCTAGTCACATAAATAGTTACTAGGTATGTAATTTTGCAAAAATAATCCTTCTATATAAATAACCGCATCCATTTTTCTTCATCCATGAATCCCAAAGGATAGCTACGACACTGATCGATGTACCCGCGAAATCTTTCAACTGATGGATGACTCTCCCACCTTAATATTTGACCTACAAGTTTTTATTTGCTTTAAATACTCTTTAATCTCAAGTGTAAAATCTATTTTGTAAAGTGGTATAATTTATAAAGTACTAGCTTTCCGCCCGCGGCTTCGCCCGCTTTGTCTAAAAATAATAAATTATATACAAAAACTTCTTCTTGAATCACTCATAGTGAATCACTCTATCTATTAAAAAAATCAGCATCAAAACCCGTTGCGTAGTTTTAAAGATTTAAGCATACATAGGGACATAGGGACAGAGAAAGCGACTTTGTTTTAAACTATGTAGTGATAGTCTTGTTCGTACACCACTTTTAATAGAATCGCTAAAAGTATTGATAAAATTAGGTTTTGATGGATAAGGATTAATTGTAAAAAATTTGAAAAAAAAAATACACAAACCTCAATATAATTCTAGTAAAGTACATACTTCTTTTACTGATTAGTATTTGCACTATTGCAATTGTATTGTACCTAACATAGAGCAACGTTTAAATCCACTCTATATGGTTTTCGTTTCATTTGTGATTACTGATTATATTGTTTTTGTAAAATAAAATAAATCGTTAATGTGTCTGTAAAGAAATGAAAAAAATGTGTGCGTGTACTAGTGTACACACGTAAAAAGTGAAACTTCTTTATGACCTTCTTTTTCAAAAAATAATTTTCAATATGCAACTTTACAGAAATACGCCGAATTACGCGTGGTAGGGATAAGAAAAAGATGGCGCGTAACGGAAAAATGTCACGCGTAACGAAAAAATGTTACACTAAATTTTTTTCCAACCCCGATAAAGAAGTTTCACTTCAACAAATGTGAAATGTATCATCTGCAATAACACTTCTTTTTATTTAGGTACTTAACTTTTAATCCCAAGGTAAATATTCTAATTTCGATATCATTGAGCTAAGAACACTGGGATAAAAGTTCGATCACAACATTTCTAAGCATAGTTGAGACAAGTGTATAATAAATTCGCTTTTATAAAGCTTTGGTAATGCTAGCAGTTGAAAAGTACAAAGTACGAGCTCATAAAGAAATTTCCTTTAAAACTCCACACAAAGTACAGTAAAAAACACCTCGTTCCCGATCGAAAGTTTCATAAAATGAATTGAACCAATATTTTGCAATGTTGTGAAACTTCACCAAGAGAACGCACCCGGTAAGTTTTTATTCGAAAATTGTGAGCGTTCTCATTTTTTGCTCGAGTTAAAAGTTCGTGTTATATCATACCTTGGCTATGAAATTTTACGATAAAATTGTTATGCTTTTTTTGTTTTAAGGATGATTTTTTTAACTAGCTGTACGCTCGTGGCTTCGCTTGCGTTAAGTTGTCTCCAACTTAGGCTTAGAAAAATAGTTGGCATACATATTTAGAAGCGCATTTAGTACCTGTACATGATTTTATATTTTATCAAATAATTTATGAAAATAGACTAAGTAAACATAATATTTTCTTACAAAAAACTTGGTATAACATATATATGAAAAAACGGATACGTTACAATATGTAACGTATCCGTTTTTTCACAAATCCTATACAAATCACGATACAATCCGTGGAACCCGATAATAATAATTGCTCAACAATTTGTAAAGCTTTGGCCAGACCTTGACTGAAGGCCTATCTTAATGACGACGATTTGTAAGCCCTTATCTTGTATTTTGTAAATAATTCTCAACACCTTACAATGATAAAATTTATTAATGATTGCTCACTTTTTGTAGACAGTAATTAAATAAAATGTTGGTAAAAAAACTGAATATTTTCTTTTTTAAGAGTAGGTAATATAATCTATACTAATATTATAAAGAGGAAAAGTTTGTAAGTATGTATG
>CAJQZN010009482.1:0-17272 GCA_907164685.1 Colias eurytheme | reverse complement strand
TATACCAGTAAGTGATAATTACATAAATCTAAAGGAGAAAGTTAGTACCCATTTTATATGTTCTTCCCATGTATTTAAATGATTAAAACGTTACGACTTCTTTATGATTTACTATTTCGTTCGCAATTATGTAACATCGTAACATAATACAATTCTTTGAATTAATTTGTTCTTAATAACTCGGAAATGATGATTGCATTTATTAACCGGTGTAAAATGTATTTATGTTAGTTTACATAATATGCAGTAGTGAATGAGATTTTTAATTTCGTTTATAAAATATTCATCGTATTGTTTACGTTTAGTCAAATTTCCAGAATATATGGGTAGTGGTAGTTAAACTAATTTTTAATTACTTTCAAAGATCTCTATATATTTTTTTAAATATTTATTGGAATCGCAGAATCTTTAAATACAGTGTGTCCGGACATGACATACCTACCGATATTTGAAGGGGCTATTCTCCAGGTATTTTTATCGACAATTCAACCCCTCTACAGTCCCCTACCTCACCCCCCTCAAAATGGCAAACCTATCAATTTGGATAGTGAATTTATGAAAATTGTAATAACTTCGAAAGTGAGTGTCACAAAATACTAAATTTGGTTTTATTTGAACAATAACAAGTTATTCTAGGGACCACTAAACAAATTTAATTGATAAGAGTGATGAAACATACTTTAAAAAATTCGACAACCATTTTGAGGTAGGGGACTGTAGAGGGGTTGAATTGTCGATAAAAATACCTGGAGAATAGCCCCTTCAAATATCGGTATGTCATGTCCGGACACACTGTATAACCTAACATGAAGAATATGGCACGTCATTATAAAATAACCTTAAATGTAAAACTAGGCAGTCTTTAGATCCGTAATTTCAAAACTGCTTAAGCAGCGAGAAATAAAATGCGAGAAAAGGAAAATCCATTTTACACTTATAGTTTAAATGGCATACTTTAGGAATAAAAAGATGACTTTTCTCTTGAACTTTACAAACGTAATCAGCTTTTTTATATATAATAGCGAACTTTAACGCGCCTGTAAAATTAATTAATGACTGACTTTTTGTCTTTTACAAAGTTTGTAATTTGATTGAAAAACTTTTGAGACCAATTATATTAAACGTAATGTTGTAATGGACATTTACATGAATTTCATTAATATCTTGACTTTTTTCATAATTAATAATGAGTTGTAAACAGACATGCATAGTTTTTAAAGCCTATTTAATGAACGAATATTTGCTCTCAGGGTTACTTTCGTATTCTGACATTTAATCTGAGTAACATCAGTCAAGTGTCCGTCAAAGTTCGTCATAAATGGGGTCTGGGTACTTACAGCGCACATCAAGTGTCTTTAACGTTAAATATAAAACAGAAATGTACAGTGAAATTTAATTAAATTCTTTGCTGAGTATTATTAAGCCTTGTGTTGGCATTAGTGTTATCACTATAAGAAATACCTATGCTTACTATATCCCCTTAGTTTAGTAGAGGAATTACTGCTTGTATAACATGTTTTTAACCCATTTTTAACTAGGTATATGTCTTTAATATTTGGTAAATTTGAAGTAGATAAACATTTTTTCATTGATGTGAACTTGATGTGATGTGGACCAAATTTATATTTTCTAATTCAAAATGTAAATACTTTATTTCCATGCACTAAAATATTTTTAATTCAACTTTGAATCACATTGAAACGAAATTAATAATATTAATCAAACGTAAAACCGCCAACAATGAAACGTGTTTAGTGTCTATGACCATAAATTATAGACACCCATAACCTACGCATAGACAATTGACCCTTATAACACAAGACGTCTTCAAAGATCAGCATTTAGTGGGCAAGTATGCGAGGTGAGAGGCGCGAGGGCGGGCGTAGGCGCAAGGCTACTTGCACAATGCACCGATAGTTTTAGCTGGAGTGGAAACGTTGTTTTTATGAACTAATTAATTTAATATTAAAAAAGTCCTAATATGTTAAATACAGTAGCTGCTAATGTGAAAACTTCTATATTAAGCAATATATATTAGTATGTAGTAGATGCATCGTTCGTTAATAAATACGTCACGTATCTGTTCTAGATCTTTATCTGTAGATGCTACGTAAATAAAATAGCCTTACGTTTAAGTATATAAGTAGATAATAAACTAATTGAAATATGTATTTATTAGGTAGGCAGTATATTCCAATTCCTAGGTAAAACACAGTCTTAGAAACCTACGATAAACTAATTAGTCATGTCTCTTAGTACTGCTATAATATTTGCGGTAAACACTTTTAGAACTGACAATAATTATCCTTTATTTTGTTTTGAGAAATACAGAAATAGCGAATAATACACGTCTCTATAACGCCTTTCTAACCATATTCGCTAATATTGGCAACCCGTCTTATTTACACTAGCTGAATGCTAATCTCTGAACTCCATATATACAACGCCCTACGCCATTTAAAGTCGTATTTAGCAATTCCTACGTGTAACGTGTGTCACAATAAACCACTATAAATCAATTTAAGAACAAAGTCAAAGCGCACGCCTTAACACGGAGATTTAGACTTAAATGTTTAAAGTTTCTAGTTTTACCCCAAAAACTTGCATAATGCAAATAAATTTTTTGGAAAAAAATTTTGATGTAACACGAGCATAATTCGATTGTAATATTGAGGCATTTCTATTGCACATAATATATTGTATATTATTGATATTTCAGAAGTTTTACCGGGTGCTACAGGATACTGTGTACCTTTATATATAGACGGAACATTGGTTACTTGCATAAAACATTTGGTAACTTGTACTTGCTAAAAACATTTGGTGTTACAGGATATGCTTCTAGCATTGAATTTACTTTTGTGTAGTCTATAAATCATAAATGTAACATTGGAGTTAGTTATAATGTGTTGGGGAAAAACATTTCAAGAAAAAGTGAGTAGGTACTTTTTGATCGGCTAACCCACGCTAACTTTAGTGTCGTAGTTTCATAAAAAGGGTATGTTTTCTATACCTACACAATGAAAAATCTCATACCATACCTATTATAATAATATCTACATATAAAAGATCTAAATTCTAATGATGTATACTTTTCGTCGCGACGAACTCTCTTT
The DNA here is from genome assembly GCA_907164685.1 of Colias eurytheme. Lineage (NCBI taxonomy): Eukaryota > Metazoa > Arthropoda > Insecta > Lepidoptera > Pieridae > Colias > Colias eurytheme. The sequence continues at coordinate 14,156 of CAJQZN010009482.1, read as the reverse complement.
GAACTAGAGTAAGTAAATATTGTAAAATTCTTCTTTCAATTTGTAAATGGATGTGAAGACTATATAATTTCATATTTCTCAGTAACAAGCTGAGATCATTGAACCCGGTAAAGTTGTTTACATTCTTCTATATGGCGAAGTCAGTCTACAATGTTGTGTGATACTATGCAATTTAAGTAATGCAATCCTATGTAGACTATCTCTTTGCCAATAAATACTTTTAACATAAGAAAATGGTTTAATTATTATTCAATATCAACCGCTGTAAAATTATAACTGCGTCTCATTGTTTTAAAGAAGCATGCTTCACAAATTAACACGCGTGAATGAGTACTCAGAAGATCATTGAAGCTCAGAATAAATAAAAGTTCTATATGATATTATATTGTAAAAGAATTATGTCGCGCCCTTTAGACATTGTGTAGACAATAGCTCAAGGGCTGCAGAGCTTATTCACGTTGAATTTTGCTTGCACTAACTTTTTTCTCTCGATAGTGTACCCGTGTAAACCTTTTATTCTTAAGCTTTTTAAAACTTTATTAGATAAGTATTTCTCATCCCTTATTATTATTGATGTGACTTTGTTTCGTTGCGGATGTTTAGTCGTTTTACGTCAAAAGACGTAACATAGTATAATACTAAAGTATTTAATAATATAAAACGGATATAATTAATATAATTATAATTGATATAATTGTTCATGAATATTCTATAGTAAAATTTAATTTATAAATGTAGGAGATACCGTGTACCTAATTAAATATCTGTATGTGTATAATATAATTATATTGTATACCTACTACAATGAAGCTTACTAATTAAAAATAATACAAAGACCAAGTGAGCTTAGAACAAATTGTTGGTTTACAACGCCTGAAACGCTGTATGTAAAACAATTTATAAATAAAATACCTTCGAAACAATAGCCAATTGTTTGTTAACATTGACATTCATGTATTTTTTATGATTTCTCAGCTACATCGTCTGTACGTCATTCGCCAATTTAATTACAATGGAATTATTAAAAACTAACTTTGAAGGACAAAGTATCAAAACTATTTCTAAATGAAATACGAATTGAATGATTTTTTACAGAATTTGAAAAGTTAAATTAAACATTATAAAACTGTGCTTACTTTTTTGTTCTAGTGTATACTTTAAACAGTCTACTAATGATGATTTTTGACAAATGAACACACACATCTAATTATCATTAGGTGTATACAAAATATATGTTTCTTAACAAGGCTTTTTATTTAGCTCTAAAGAAAGTATTAACAGCCCTTTTCTTACAACGTGTTTCGCCGCTGTAAGCCGCTAAACTTTATAGTCACTGTCACGCTTTCAATAAAAGTGACTTGTTATTTTATTCCGTTACGTATAATCACTATATTTGAGCGAATTTTTAGCGCGGATTGCATTAATAAAGAGAATTATGTAAATAACACAGTCATAACAGACGATAACACAATAGCATGTTACTCGGATTAAATCATTAGTAAATTCTTATTTTATCTGTGAAATTGCGCAATGCGTTGCAATGCAGCAGCGGTGAGCTGTGAGCTCTAACCTTTCATTTAGTAATTCCTCTTTAGATGGATGTAGCGACTAATAAACTAAACTTTATGACACGAATAAACCGTGTTGCTGTTTTTTTTTCAAACAAATTTAAAGTAAACCGATACCAAAATATTTACACAAATATAATTCAAAGTAGGATTTTGAATGGTAGATTACTTATACTTTTAACAATTACTATGTTCAACTCATATTCTTTACTCTATGTAGGCATCAACTTCTGGGCGTGTGTCTCTTTACGATCAATATAATCATCGACCCATCAACTCATTTTCCTTCCTCATAAAAAGGACATTAACGAAAATACGTAACAGTTTATTAGAATATCAAAGTTTATTATAACTTTCATATATAAATGGTCCTTGCTACGCTTGTCAGATTAATGAAATAGCCCTAACATACCGTTTTAATTATACCAATCTCGACCTCCATATCTTTGATATACGGCTGACTGTGCCGCGTCAGGATTTTGCATACAATTGGTAGGGTATGAAAGGGTTAGACGATTTACAGTTTCACTAGGGCTGTACAAAGAGTCGCGAATGTGGCCCTTCAGAAGTCTCATATACAAAGTAAGTGCGTAAGGCTCAAGTGTCGCGACGTTTTTACGATACCATCGAGTTGTATGTTTCGAGACACTTGGTTTTATCGTCGGCTGGATTTATTTAAGGACTCTACACACAATTGCCCCAATTTTAGCGTTGTTAATGATAGTGCCAGTGGATTACGTTGTAACTTGATTTATTGTTTTATCTAAGCTGGGACAAAAAGGTTTTATTTTCGTAGATTCTTTCTACAGTTTCTTACAAAAGTATAGAACCTTATTAATCCATACTAATATTATAAATGCGAAAGTAACTCTGTCTGTCTGTCTGTTACTCAATCACGCCTGAACTACTGAACCAATTTGCATGAAATTTGGTATAGATATATTTTGATACCCGAGAAATGACATAGGATAGGTTTTATCCCGGAAATCCTACGGGAACGGGTTTTTCTCTGAAAACGCGGGCGAAGCCGCGGGCGGAAAGCTAGTTAGAAATATACTGACAAAGGTCAAGTACACAACGAGTTTAATTAAAGTATCAAGTAAAAATAACATACTTATCATCGCATTGTTGTGTGAACTTAATACTTGCTTGTTGTTTCTTAACAAAAAGAGCACAATAAACATGAAACCATGAGATTTCCGTACCCATCTGAGCTTCCGTAACATTACATAAGTAAATAAGCTAAACCTCGGTTAGTCTGTATAATCGTGTGTAATCTACATAATGTAAAGTAATTGTGAGTATGAGAGTGTAACGAGGAAATGAGTTCAGTCGCTTGAATGAGCGCCGCGTGGGTTTCACGGTCAGCTGACCCCCTGCACTGCCCACGGATATTGATGCAATCGTTGTGACATGAATTCATATTGCTGACTGGCGACTGCTGTACCAGACACCAATGGTAAGATTTGACAACTCGTATAAAAGAGCGCGAAATTCGTTCGAATTTTAAATTGATTTGCCACAGACAATAGAGCGAGAAGTTAGATACTGATACACAATTTGAATTTGAAAATTAATGATGGAAAGAAATCTTTATTAATGACTTTAAATATTAAGCTCGTATATTTTTTAGAAATAATTAATGTGCATTTACCTAAATATTTATTTTTAATTATTGACTTTAACCTCTATTTAATTAAGTACAGCTAGCGTCAGGTTTCTTCACATATTAAAAAAGTTACCTAGCGTGTAAATACAAAAATGTCTGTGCAAAAATGGAAGAAAATCATAGAGTCCATAATATTATTTTTTTGCGAAAAGAACTACAGTGATATATTTTATACTAAAGTAAAGCTAACTGCTTTCGAAACTTTCGTACAGAATCGTCTCACAAGATTTATTGTTGATTGTATTATACGGGTTCGATGTTTACTGAGATAATAGTAAGTAATAGAAATTTACAATCCTCGACTGGGCTATAACTTGTTTTTATATCAATCCTCCTCAATATATTCGGACTTACTAACCTTGAAACTTTTTAGATCGCTACAACCATTATTGTAACATTGTGAAGTAATTGTATCAAAAGAAATATAAACGAGACTCGTGAAGCAAGAGGAAGTAAATATGTACAGCATAATTTACAGTATTTCAAACTATAACAACGTAGTCCTTTGTGAACGATTGGTCGCTCACTGTTGCGTGTTTTACGTAATGAGTGTGGCTGAAGTATATTTAATTACACGCGCCAAACTTTATAATAATTGTGTTTTAAACATTCAGCGAAATTATTATTCTGTAGCCGTCTACTTTATATTCAATTCTGGTAAGCATATTTCTAGTTAAGTAAAATGCTATTTCTATTAAAAAGAAACCTTACCTATAAGTTATATTTAAATCTTGACTTGTAGATAGCTAAATGTCTTCTTTCTCAAAGGTATGATAAATAAGTATTACCGCTTTTCAACACAGCTTGACTCGCATTAAATATTCAGGTGAAATGAGGTTTGTGTTGTCTCCGCTCATACTCTGTGGTTTTAAGGAAAAAGATCAACTCATTGTCACCTCCATACAAACTTTTAGATAACATTTAACATCAATTTATATGCAAATAAACGAAAAATTCACAAATTTTCATGAACAATTCGAGTCAGTCGTTAGTTATTTAAGCTTACGACTTCAAAGCCGCAGCCAAATTCACACAAATCCACAACAAAATAAAAAGGTTTGTAGTCCAGTGCGGCCTTTTCATTTCGAATGTAGGCGTTTAACCTGTACATTTGTAGGTACACAACATAAAATCATTCACGATGACACAGTTTCACACGGACGCTTAAGGAAAGTGCATATTAACATGACTGCATGCATGAATGGATTTTCTTACACCTACTTAATGTTAGTAGTATCGAGTATCGAGTATTATTTATATTAATGTCTTTATTCATAATTGGATACATTATTAATAGACTCATTAAATTCTGTCGAGTCTATCACTATATATAAATCACGTCTAATAATTTTGTACTATGCTATTTTGCTACATTATTATTATAATTGTTCTAGAACTATGCGAAAAACTAGAATAAATTAAGCTGATGGAATTTATTCAAAAATAAAATGGCAAATAATTATTATGAGTTTGCTCTTCATTAGTCAAATAAATCCTAACAGTGACCTTTACATTGACCCACTGATTTGAATATCAGATATTATAATGGAAGCTTAAACAACTAACGTAATATTATTCTTCAAGTAAGCAAATTATGTTTACTATGATGAGAAGCAATAGTGTCCGACCGAAACTGGTTTCCAGGCCGAAACCGAAACCGAAACCGAATGTTCGGCCGTGGCTTCAGTTTCGGCCGAAACCGAAACCGAAACCGAAACTCACGTGGTCAAGTATGAAATTTCTAAAAATACTGAACTTTGGTGCATTTTACCTATCTATTATTTTGCCTTAATTAGGGCATGAAATGAAAACACAGTATATTAAATTTGTTGTAATCATTTATTTTATATAAAAAAAAAATAGTATTTTTAAAATATTAATAATAACAATTTTAATTTTTATTATTTTTTCAAATTAAGTTCTCAGTTAAATCAGTCATCTAAATCAAATCAGTAATTGTTACTGTTACTTTTAATACTAAGTTTTGGTATTTTGAGATCTTTCTCTTTATTAAAGAGTCTTTAATACTTTGGATTGGTATTTGTACTTAGAAGAATAATCAGTCTCTTTAAGGTACCTCTTATATAAAAATAATAATTATTAATTACTATTACACCCAGTTCCAATCTCAACATAGATAATCAAAAATTGTTTCCACCAGCGTGGGTCAACCAACGCTTTGACAGCGTCCGTCAAAGCGTTGCCGAGGAAAACGAAGTTAGGCGAGCGTGAACGTGTGTCACAACGTGTGTGAACTAAGTTCACTGAACTTGCGAAATAAGTTTCGGTTTCGGCAAAAGTTTCGGCCGATTTTGGCCGAAACCGAAACTGCGGCCGAAACTTGATTTTTGGCCGAAACTCGGCCGAAACCGAAACCGAAACCGAAAGTTCGGTCGGACACTAAGAAGCAATAATATGAAAAAGGTGGTAATATTTTATTTATCGTACAATCTTTACGTTACCTAGATATTATCAGCATCATTACCTTTTCTTTATGATTAATAATAGACTATAAATTCAAAATCAAATTTATATGAAAATATAACTTATTTTTAATTATAACACAACATAATACTTATTCATCAATACGAATTACTATACTGGATTAAGGAAAATTATTTTTAGGCGAATAAAATTTACGTAAAAATAATTATCAACATTAACAGGAAAACAATTTTGAATATGAACATATTTCGTATCAATATTATTATCTAGAATAATTTACAATTAAATGTTACTTCTATAATAGCTCCAACAATTATTCTTACGTGTTACGAAACAAAATTACTCCAATTACAATTTATTTTCTGAATAGCCTTGTTCTTCATGAATTCGTCATAGCGCCTTTACACAGTTGCTTGTATAATTCTCCGAACAAGTGAAGTACACATAATATAATATGACGAATGTATGTTTAAACAGATGATTGTTTTATCCTTAAATACAAATATAATTTTGCGAGTACGCTACATTTGAATTTAGCAACTACATAATTGTTAAACTTATAATTCTTCACATATTCACTCATTTTATTTTATAATTATCTACATATAAGGTGACTGTGATTAGCATTCTTGATATTTGCCACTTAGAATTATATATAAATTGCAAAATTATACACAGAAAACGTTATGGAAAATTAATAATAAAAAATTGCAATGAAAAAAGTAAACACTCAAAAGCATAATGCGCGCGAAATAACAGTTGGCGCCTTTTTAATTATCAGACTTGCTCTGAAACAATATGTTATTTACAGCACGTTCAGCCTAAACAGAAGCAATATGGGACTAATATTTTACACTTCCATTTAATATCTCTGCATGCTGCAACAATTTTTCAGTGCAAGACTATCTTTTGAGACAATGTTACTGCATTTCCAAAAATTTGTAATAAGTACTTAACCATTATGTTGACGTACCTAATTGAAACAGTTTAATACATATTATAACTTTTAAATATAAATTATTTTTAAGACAGTACACGATGTACGGATGTATTTAGATAGTTCTACGTGTTAGTATTTCAAACAAGTCTAATCTAGGACGATTCATTCCCAAGTGAAAACAAAAATCCCAGCTTGTCTAAGACGCGAAGGTTCTTCAACGATGAATGAATTCATTGTGAAATGCATATGTGACAAGACAAATAAATTGTTCGATCAGAATTAAAATAAAATGACCAACATTTAATTATATTAGTTCACTAATAGTGCAAAATAATAAATCAAATCACATAGTTATATTATCAAAATACTGATTCCTATGAAAAAGCCACAATCCGATCAAGCCCAATTTATTCGAACACATTATTATCCTACTTAATTGGACGGCGAGTAAATATCGATATTGGAGTCGTGATTTAAATCCGATATTAATTTATGTCATACAGAAGTCAACGAGAACGTTCAATATAATATTTACGTATACACCGTCACAATAAAACCACTTGGTGACCCCTTTTGAGGGGTCTTTAACCTGTAATGACAACAGGCTTATGGTTAGATCTATTTTTTCTTCTTCACTTTTTCATTATTAATTTCCACATAACAGTGGACTTAGTATTCTGTTTTCGATGTTTGGTTTTTACTAAAAAGAGAGAATCAATAAAAAAAATCATTGAACACAAAGCTATTAGTCTACACTCTAGAATTATGGGTGTTTATAGGTAGTTATGCTTCTTCTTATCCGGATACCGCATACATGACGATTTGCCTGAGGTTTGTAGATAAACGGAATTTAATTATACATCCAATGTATCAATTATCAAGATATTCCATTACCTAAGTAGGCAAGAAGCTATATTTATCCAGTATCCTTATTGAACTAAAAACTACCGATGATGTATTATGAGATTTGGTCTTAATTATTATAAGGAAACAAATATAACACTTTATTCGTACATACAGTAGGTATACCTGGTCTACAAAAGTAATGTAGCGCAACTTAACAACGCTCCTAAATATTATTAATTTTGACACGGTCTTATAATTGAGAGCCGTGAGATGGAAAATTTCAAGTTAGAAGGAAATTCCAACTAAAATATTTAGCGTTTCGTTAGCAGCAGTATAATTGAGTTGAATGGATCGCTAATAGGGCTGGAAATATCTATTGAAAATAGCCCCTGGGCATATGAATATTAAACTGGGTATAAGCTCTATTATATGTACGTTTAAAGTAATTCCGTAAATAATAAATTGATAGTTTAGCGAAATAATAATGAATAATTAAGATTATTGGAATAATTAAGCATCTAGCCTACGGATAGTTAACTGGGTATAGATATGTATATGAATAACAAACAATAATTAATGATTGTCAAAACAAAATAGGTTTTCCATTCAAATACAGCCTGCTATAATTAACGATGTAAATAATTACCAAATGTAAATGAATAAATGTTGACTGTTATATAGGGCCTAATTAATTGAATACATATCCAAGTGCGAGGTATTAACAACCCAATTCTAATTGAAATTATTTATTTAAGTGCCAAATCTCTGTTCCCTTGCGATGACGTCATGACCTTGACTCCTCATCACTCGAGTTAATGAAACTTAATTTTTTGAGGCAACAACCCTGATTAACAGGCGCTGATCGTAGATTCTAGGTAATTTATTCGGCTTGCAAAATAACGTAATTAAATTGGAGCTCAAGCTAATGATCCTTAATCTCTGTTTGCCAAGCTAAAGAGCTGGTTCCTTGACACCTTCAGACGTCATTTAGATATAAATACTAGCGAACTGAACGTAATTAATAAAAATACCATAAAAAATGAAATGAAAATAAAATTATAGGATCTTAAAATTTGAAATACTTACTAATAACTTTATAAGGTTTTTACTATAAAGTTGAAAGCAATTACACCTCAAGGGTTGCAGGCAATAATGAATTTTTGCATAAAATCAAGTGAAAAAACAGCTAAATTAAATTGTTTATTAAAAAAATGACAATTTTTATTCTTCGGTTTCTAAATAATATAAAGAAATAATTATTTCTAAAATCCACCTTCAATTATTTTAAGTATTTTTATAATTAGGTTTGCAATCTCCAAATTCTGCTGTTTTGTATAATTACTCACGTCATGAGTCTGCTTGCAAGGAAAATTAATTGTTTTTGATATATTGAATGATGGAAACCGGCCATAATATATTCAGTACACACTGCGTCATTTACTTCTAAAATAGATTTATTATTTACCATCACTTTAATATATTATTACGCACCTATTACTCCATGACGAAATCAAAGATATCTCATTGCGTGTGCAATGACAATCAAGCAAAATTATCATCATAGCATAGACATAACTTGTCTGCTCTGTGATGTGAAAGTGAAAGTGCTTACACAAAACAACAATCTTGCCGAATTTAAATGGCCAATGTCCGCCATAGACGCTGCGTCGTGATCACAATCAAGAACTAAGTGTCAAATGAATAATTACCCGCACGTTGTAATTGCTCATTTATTTATATAATGAGCATTAAAGTAAGCTTAATTGGAGGATAAATTTTAACTGAGTGATGACGTGAGTAACTCATAGACTTCATTTTAATCTAAATTACTTTATTATGACAAATATTCTGTGCCATTTACTCGTAAATCAAAATACCTACTCAAATAAATTAAAACCTCTCAATATTTAAAATGACAACAGATTTAATAATACTTGTTAAAATATTCATTTTAATCTACATTACTTTATTATGCCAAATATTCTGTGCCATTTACTCGTAAATCAAAATACCTACTCAAATAAATTAAAACCTATCAATATTTAAAATGACAACAGATTTAATAATACTTGTTAAAATATAAGCTGATTTATTATTAAACAGATTCAGACCACAAAAATATTTAACAGTTTCTACGAAACACAAATATGACTAGAATTTAGATGGACTGGACTTGGACACTGTCGCTTTTCCCGCTTTTTATTCAATAGACAGGTTTATTTCTATAGTGCGTGCCATGAGATAAATTCCTCACTTAGCTTTAACAACTAACAAGTTAGCGATACAGCAAAACTTTCTACTCACTCTACAGTATACACTTAAGATTATTATCAATAAGTCGACTTGCCATATAATTGTGAGAAACATCTAATTTATAGATAAGTTTTAACATACAGCTGATAAAAGCTTGCAATAAAACTAAAAGTGAATGGAGAGTTCCGAGTATTTAAAAACATGATTTTTATCGACTGTAAGCATTTGTGAATAATTATTACATTTATTTCTTTTTATACGGTTGTGCGGCACTGGCATATCAAATAAGTCGTAAATTATACAGTATACAAACTTTTATTTGCTAAATAAAATTAATAGCCATATACGAATCAATCTCATCTCTAGCTTTTCCACTTTATTAGATAAATTATTAACAATAGATATGATCGCGTCATAAATCGAGAGAGGATTGAGGAATAACTGTTAACTATTAATGGTTTCCTAGGATCGCGTGCCAGCGTGACCTTGGGTCTTGGAACTTAGAATCAAGTTTTACACGTACCCCGAGTACGAGTTTCGCCTTATCGCCTACCGCAAGGTGAACCTGCATACATTATGTCCCGCCTACACCCACAAACAATGAATCGAAGTCTTGCTCCACTCATTATATTATTAAAGATCCGCATGCGCTTACCGAGTTAAAAATTCATTACAAATCTTCTGGATCGCGTAGTTGTAGAATAACGTCATCGCAAGTTGATGGTAACGCAAATCATGATTAAAGTACGTAATAATATGTGCGTCATTAAACGTTAATTGTTATTATCTTTCATATCAACTGAGATTAATAATCTTTTATATTAATATTTGGTTAATATGTAGGGGGGTTATTCAACCCGTTTTCAGCAATAATTATTCAAAATTGAACAAAGCGTATGAACTCTACCAAAAGCGCTCTATAATATTATAATGCACTTCACAATGTTTCTGTTCTCGTTATCCGCAAATTGGCACAGACTAAATATTCGTATAAAATTAGAACAGTTCGCATGAACCTAGCTCATTCCCATTTGACATGTTAAGGAGTTATATTACTTCATTATAATATAAATGGAAACATAAATAACAGAGTAAGAAAATCTACAAAATATGGATGTTTTAACAATTTATTATAGGCATTATTCTTCTAAAATATTCAGATCGATTTCAAGTAAATCCTGTCCACAACATTTTAAAGAATAATAATAAGTAATAAAACAGACGGGTAAATTTATAGCCATTTTTCATGTCAGTCTCTTATTAAAATAAAAACATTATGTTTGCATACAGCATATATCCAGTAACACTAATACAATTGCAAATCTTTAGCGAAATATTTCAATCACGTTGCTCTTTCACAATAATTGTTCCACATTGCTTTTTGATCACAAGAAATCTGGTCCATATGCGTGATATTACGATATTTCACGGCACCACATGAAACAATCTTGTTGTTACGAAAGTGTCCCAATGAAGAATAATCGTAACAATTGCGTTTAATTGCCTTTAAACGTTTCCGTACCACTTACCTAATGTTTCCTACTGACCAAGTAATTTCGTTCTTCCTGGCTAGGGACCATCATAGAATAATCATTATGTATTGCTAAATCTTCCAATTTAGATTCTATTTATATGAGACACATACCAAATTGGCTCGCTTTTGGTAAATCATATTATAGAGTATCAATAAATAATATTATAGAGTTCTCGCAATTAATTCTTTCGAGACTGTTGTTAAAACTTACGAAAAAAAATTGAAAGTTAATTGAATAAAAAAAATTATCTGCCTTAAAAGAGGCGTAGCTATAATTATTTGAATGACCCTGTATATTACGCGACCTAGTTGAAATTCTCGGATTTGATGAGTACTGCATGATTTCGTTCACTCGTATGCAGTCATCTCAAGTCGGCCGTTCGGCGCTGGGCGTTAGCCAAGTCAGTTCTCGTCGTTCTGTGTTTAAATTTGGAACACTTTTTTTTTCATAGCATAGATATTATACATCCGAGGTGAACAATCTTTTAGAGCGACGATTTAACAGATAATATAGGCGCTGAAATCAAAATGCATGTAATTATTAATGCATTTTTAATTCAAATTTATAAAGAAAGCTATTTGCTTAAAATAATAAGAGTAGGTATTAGAGATATTCTTTGGCATATTATGATAATATATGATGTTACATATGTATTTTGTAAAATTAAATTGTAAAACTGACATGATTAAAAAGAGCAACTATGGAGTTTCTTGCCGGTTCTTCTCCGTAGATACCGCTTTCCGAATCGGTGGTAAATGTTAAAAATATGTAATGACGTTTCAAAAGTGCTTCTAGAAGAAATCTAATTGAATAAATAAATGTTTGAGTCTGAGATAAAATTTAGAGATTATTTTGGTCGTACGTAATTAATTACTGTTGAATTAATTCAATGTTTACAAACGTTGTAGACAATAAAAACATATAGAGCACGGCTTATATGGAAATAAGCAGATATTTTCATTTGAAAGTCCGATACAATGCGTAGCGATGCTCCGTGACGAGAATGATTTCGATCACATCCTGTTCATTGCTGCTTGTGATTCTACGCGTGTGCTTTACTACTGTTATGTTTTACCTACACGAAAATGTGGGGCACTGGCCTTTGGATTATCTAGTTAGCGACCTAATCTTCGCTATTGTGACCAAAATTTGAGGGAAAATGTTGTTAGAAAACGCCCGGTCACAGAAAACCAAGTCAAAGATATCAAAATAAAGATGTAACATGTGATGTCTTATAAATTTCTGTGTTATAATTTACATAATAGACATGTTCGGGTCAAATTCAATACTGTGCGGTAGGATAGTGTTAAACAATTGACGATGGCCAATTAGCCGCCTAATTGATGTAGGAACACGTAAAATAACAAGCAATTTGTGTCAACTGGCGATCCAATCCAAAGATTATCACACGCCTATCACGCAGTAACAATTTTCACAGACACAATCTAAATTATCTTTACATAATCAAATTCTCACGACTGCTTTCGTTGACCTTTTTTACGTTAAAATTGTCATATTACAAATTTATCCGCTTTTTTAATTTGTGTTCAATGAAAGAGCAATATTAATGTGAAACTGTACAAGTTATTAAATATAGTAAAAATATAATATAATTTTTCTAATAAATAAGCAAGTATGAAATTGTGAAATAAGCTAGAGTTCGGCATATTAACTTTAATTTTTATTTTATTTTACAGTAAGTTAAATGGCCGCTAGTTAATGCTAGTTAACAATGACTCCTAGTTTTAAGTACCTATATTATGAAACTGGATGCAATCTAAGAACATTATATAGCCCCTCGGAGTCTTGGACAATGTAGAACCCGTATGGCATTAGAACGAATAACAATCTTGTTTTGTTACAGTCTGCGACCTCTGTTTTAATCAACTCTCGGAGAAACCGCAACCATTTTACGCAAGGAAAATAAAGTCAAGTTTAACTTGAGATTTCGTAATGAAATAATGATTCATTGAGTTTCATTGACACCGTAATCAGAAAATAAAAAGTTACTCAGGATTTACTCATTGAACTATTTATATGGTTAATAATAAATCGTGTTTCCTCTTAATATCAATCTAAAATATTATTCATCATAGCCCTCATAGATATGGAAAAAGCTATTATAATTCGGGTTCAACGACTAAGTGACTGGCAAAATGACAAAAATGTGATGTACTGCGCCAGCTACAGTACCTACTAATGAGACGCCTGATCATGTTTTAATTAATTGAACATAGCATATTCTCCTAGTTCATTGTACTTATTCGCTGCCATATATGGACATCTTGAAACCTTTTTAGCTTTAAAAATGTAGATAGCAATATGGCAAAGCCATTTGTAGAGTTTATCTCTGGACAGTGTTGTTTTTATAAACATTTCGATAAGACTCGAAACATCTTTCAATTGTTTGGAATTATTTGTGCCGTCAATAACAAAAATAGCTCATATTCACCCTTGAAAGCCTTGTTTATCGCTTCTGGCGTAAAAACGAAACCTTATTTATTGATTGTTACGACGAAATGTATAGAATATAAAGAAAATATTATTAAAGAAGAACACATGAACAGATATAATAACGAATTCATAAACACGCATTTTAATAGCTGATGTCACCTTTGGTAGCACGGATGATGCTGTATTCATCGCCTCTACAGAAATAACAAGATGTATAAATAGTTTAACATCTATTGATCTATACTATGTATTTATTTACATTCGCACATTACCATTTGTCCATACACACGAGTTTGATGACGACAGAACAAACAATGCAGCACACGAATAATTTACTTTGCCCAAGGTTAGATATTTACTTAGCTAAAAATATTACTAAATTTTTCTAAACCACCTAGGTAACTAACCTGTGCTCTATTGATGACGTCGTGAGGTCCTCGCCATGT
>CAJQZN010009454.1:0-19293 GCA_907164685.1 Colias eurytheme | reverse complement strand
CAGAGACCGGTGAACTAATATATTTTCAGTTAAAAAGCGATATTGATCACAATAAGAAAATAGGATGTGATGTGGGAACAGAGTAGGTACAAACAAACAAAAAAGATTAAATAACCAGCCTTATCTAGCATTATCTTCATATACACATAATAATTTTATATGGGTTACAAAGCAGAAACTCTCTACATTACAGACATTTCCTCTCACAGACAAGACACAGATTCGTAGACGTTATGAAATTGCATCTTTAAACCGATTACGGTCCTATAGAGCGTCCAGCAGACCGTCCACTCCATCCCAAAACACAGGGGTATTCTAAAGCGCTAAAATGCATGCCTTTGCATTGGTATAAAGTTAGCTTCAATGGACATGATTATTTCCTTGCATTCATTTTTAAATATTAGAATCAAGTTCTTGTAGTTCGTATGTTTTGATTTTATTTTAAGTTTGATGATCAGAATGTGATCATTAATCATTGATTCGTCATTTTTCTACTACCATACAATCTGAAAAGTATACCTTTGTGAAATATTTCATTATAACTCAGCCAACAAAATTGAATCAAAAACTGTATTGCTCCACAAATTTTTGACCATATGTTAATCGAACAGTATTAGTTCTTACTAGCTGTTCGATTAACAGATGTAACTCTAAATTCTACTGCGTTTTATTTTAATAGTATGGTATAGAATACTTCCATCGGTCGTTAACAGTTAACCAAGTTAGAACAATCGATAAAGCGGTCATCAATTACTATATGAGCTTTGTTACAGCTAAATTAGTTATGGGACCTTTTTAATGAACCGTGAAACATTTCAATTTTCCACATTTATTCCCAAATCGTATGAGTTTCACAAATGAGGTATCATTATTGGGTAAATTTCGCATATTACAATACCTTTTGAATAGTTTTACGGTATCCCTTGGGGAGATATTATATTATTATTTGATTATAACGATACGTTGTACCTGCATTTAACATTAAGTAGGGTATTGTGATATTATTTTGTGCGCTCGTTTTATTCAGGTACCTAACAAAGGTAGATTTTATTAGATTATAAAATTATTGTAGTTGTATTCTCTAATGAAGGTTTTTCACACGAAACGACGTTACCTACTCTACCATCTTAAGTTGAAAAGCATGAATTCATGATAAGAATATTGAAGAAAACTTATACACAAATTTATCTTTTTGCTCTATAATACAAATATCTAAATATTTTATGCTATGCTTACGGTTAAGACTACGAAGAGGCAGGACATCCGGTTTGTACCCCACTATAAAAAAAGATATTCGGTTTAATGCTTTGACTAGGTAGTATTTTGATTGTTTTGTATATGTACCATAAAAAGAACCTCGTTATTAAAGATATTTAGGTGTAGGTACTGCAATTTTACAAAAGCTCTATCAAATTTAAATATCAATACATTTAAAATAAATTTTAGTGTATCCTGTAATTACTGCTTAAAAGCGTTAATCACGGAATAGTGGACATAATGAGGCAATAAATTAACATGATAAAGTAACCCTCTGCCGTGTTATTATTAACGTCCATTCGACAAATGAACAATTGTCGCAATTGGCCGGGATTTGCGAATATTTACTAATTTACAACACTTAATAATCGTTTCAATGAATGATTGTACGTGTACATGTGTAGAGGCATACCTACGTATTGTTAGAGATATCATAATCGAATAATTCAATAAATAATCAATTGATGATTTGAAAAATTTGAACTATAATCAAGCAAGTTTATTCGCAAAAAAGTACCTCATTGTATGTACCCAAGTGGCCATTACCTATAATTCCATACATACAAAGGAAATTATTTATAAAGAATCAGCTTCATTGTTGGAATAATAATATGTATCTTGTAGAGCTGTCTATGTAAAATATTGTACCTATATCTTGAGGTGAACTTATTACAAGACACAATTATACAATAATAATTCCACTAAGTCCATATTACAATATGAACCTAGTGGAATATACATACTATCTATGTATGGGCGAGTAATTAAACGTATTATGTTAATCGTGGATCTACCCACATTGAATACTTGTATATGTAAAGTTTTCAGCGCTCCGTATTTGTAGTTTTAATTAATTGAAAATTGTAGCTAAATTACATGGTGCAGAATATTAATGTTTTAGTGTTAATCCTTGTTTACTGTGTACGTATGTACTTGTGTGAGTACATAATGTAGACGTACTTACTCAGTTAATTTTCGTTTGGAAAAAACATAAGTAATTATAAATGAAAATAATAATAATATAGGTATAATGGATGGCTACATTATTTTTATTCGACACAAAGAGGGTCAGAATAAAAATGTACCTAATTGAAATGGAATGGAGAGTTTTTAAATTTTTTTGTTGTTAATAATAACCATAACTCTTTCTCCGTGGAGTTTATTATAATCTTTAAATGTTTACAATTAATAGACTTTATTATCTTTACCTACATTAATTATTATTGCAAATGAAACCACTAACGTTTTAAAATGTTACGATAAACGATGCTAGAAATAAACACCATAAATCGGTAAATTTAAACGTTTTTTGGTTAGACAAATGTGGGTATAAATTAGCCGAAGATTGACATGGGTGTGTGATGTGGGTAACACTGGGAGTACATGTTTTTGCACTGCCACTAGCGTTTGTGTTGTTAACTTTTTGAATACATTTGTAAGTTTTTGTTTTAAGATAAAATGGTAAAAGTATTGTTTTCTGTATGGGAGTAGTTGTACCATTATTGTGAAAGTTAAGTTTCATATTTGAATACGAATAACGCAAGTTAACATAAATAATCTTTTAGAAACAAATTATTTTTGTACATTATTTTAGGACGCAGGCCGCGCCGCTGATGAGTATTAGAGTATTGAAGATATATAAGGCATATGTCCAACAGTAGACATCTCATCTAAGAGACTGAAACGACGATGGCGACTTTTAAAGCTTAAGTTATTCTGCTTAATCCATTGAGAATCTTAATATATAAATAATGTTTAAATGTATGCCTCATTAATAAAGTTGATGTTTGTAACTTAAACAATATCATTAAAGATTACTGAGTAACTATACATTTATAATTGTGGTTTACTGTCAATTCATCATTAAAGTTTATATGTATCTGCTCTGGTAAATATCAATTTCTTATTATGTCGAGTGCATGTTAACACGATTGATGTAGCGACAATGCACTAGCCCCAGAGACTAGTTGTACGAACACTAAATTAATGTACATATTATACTTATAATACATAGTACATATTGTACTTAGAACCTAATTAGAATTAATTAATTAATTAATAATTAACCTTTAATTATTCTAGTGCGTAGTTGTATTGACTTCTTAATACTGTTCGTCCAGATAATGACGACATAGGAAAGTCATTTTGAATGATTGACCCGTTCTTGTTGAACTATTTTACAACAATTAAAAATAACTTAATGCCCCTTATTTTGATCATAAATTGTGTACCTATTCTCATATATCCGACTAAAATTTCAATACCTAGGTACGAACAATATATACAATGCAAATTATTGATATAGTTTATTGAAAATAGTAGACACAGACGATGCCGATACAAAATTAACGGGCCAGTGCATAAATAGACACGTTACAATCGGCGACATTGACGTTCTGGACACACGCATCCCCAAACATTTATTAAGGAACAGTGGAATGCATGGAGTAGTTAGTGGCACAACAATAAAATATTATAATTAAAAACTATTATAGATCGCGTTTATTTTTCAGAAAATAAGTTTACAGCTTATTAAAAGTTCAGTTAAATTTCGAAACATTTAGGTACACAAGGATAATTATTTTTAATAGCTATCAAAAAGGAAACCTCCATTCCAGGTAGAGCAAATACATGGAATCGTGGAATCCAGGTATTAACAACGCACAGTGAAGAAATAATTATTTATATGTATTCAAATTCTTAGCATTGTATTCACATTTAAAGGACACCGTGGGCTACTTCTACACTAAAATTATTAGCAAAGTCTGCTCCACAGCTTTCCCTATCCAATCCACGTCGTGCATACATCACGGGCTGCAGACCATTATTCTAATTGGTCACAAATTATGCCTGATCGGGTTAGCGTTTAGCTTAGTTTAGCTGGAAGGGTGGCCGAAACCACACGTTCATAATTCACTTTATTGTCTATTATGGTCAATTGTTTTGATTTCCACTGTTTGTGTTTGTTACATTGTTAAGCAATTAAGTAGGTTTAATTTTGTAAGGGCAAATCGAGTTTTGTTCTTGTAATGAGGCAGTAAAATGTCAGTAGCTCTACTCTGCTACTGAAATTTTAAGCGAACAAAAATGTTTTGCACTCTGGATAGTGCAAAAAATGTTTTACTTCATTACCATCGTAAAGATTTATCAGGAAACAGAATGTCACAACATTTGTGCGAAATAATACCTAACTGTGGAAATTAACAAGAAAATAGTAATGAATAATGACTAAACTTCTGCTTTTAAGTACTTACCTGTAATTTGCTGGCATCAGCAGAAAACGTATCTTCCGTTCTAACTTCAAACTTCTCCCTGAATAGTATCCGTATATTTAAAGGAATATATTCAAATCAAAATATCATTATCCCTGTAAACTTAAACATATTTTATAGTCAAAAACTGTAGCCATCACATTAACATAACACGAAAATCCCATAAACATATGACATTTGTTGAACACCCTCGCAGAAAGTGGTTTATCAAAGTTTCCCCTTAGGGCGTAGAAGGTTGATAATCATGTATCTAAATGGGTTTTTGTTTAAACTTTTAAAACATTAGAGTCTCGTTCATAAATGTGTCTCCAATAGTCAGTTGGTAGCTTTTTGTTTACAACACACCTATAGCAATAGTTACAGTATGTTTTTGCCATTCATTGTAAACCATATTTGCAAACCATTATTTATCTTTAACAAAAATACTTCTAACGGGAGGAAATGACGATGAGGGTAGGTAGGAAATACAAAATTTTCTTCCTATGTTATAGTGAAAGGACTGAAAGGTACCCATTTAAAACCCATCAAAATATACTTGAAAATATACCGAAGGAAATTATACTTAGGTATGTTGTGAATTTCTAATAACATAAATGTAATCTACAAATATTATTTTCATAATAATTATTTAATATTTTTACATTCGTCATTCGTCTTTATACTTCTCGAGTATTCTTTTATCTACCAACCAGTCCGAAAATAATGTTCAAAAATAAAACCAACTTAATAAGCACCGAGCAGATTTATCAAACAACGAAAAACACGAATGTGGGCTGCACGAGGCATGTTTTATTCAAATTTACTTACATTTATACTAACGGGAAGACCTTTGCTATCCTGAATTGTATTCCCTCGCTGCACCATATATCTTCTTCACGCGGCACAACTTATTTATTCCAACAAAGTAATGGTAAAACAGAAAGTTCGCAAGAACGCCGTGATAAATTTATCAACATTTTACTTGGATAGTTTAACATATTTTATAAAGGGTAATATAATGATACTCTTCATAATTTTCTAATCTTCCTTCATATTGTAGAATTGTTGCATAAAGTTAGTCTTCAATCGCTGACTATCTCTGAAAATAGATTGAAAATATGTGAGCTTTTTGAAAATCTGTTAAGTTTTAAAGGCTTGTTAGATGCTTTGATACGTTGAATATTATTGCCACTTTTAATGATTGAATAATCAGGATGTATATATAAACCAAGCTGTGATTATTTTACGTTCATATAGGTTTGCCGGTTAGACTTATTTTTAACTTTACCTATAGGTTTCTTCACAAATCCATTTTTATCTTCATTTACCAGTAAAGCTTGTACGCAATATCCAACAACATCATAGCGGATAATAAATAACTGTAGTCTTATAAATTATTATCGTGTTAGCTCACTGCTCATTTGCTGACGAAGTTTGTGCCCCACGGGGATAGAACCAATCACGGCGCGGAGTGCAATATCAACTTATTACGGAAAAAGTAGTAGCGAGATATGATTGAGCGTACCACGAATTTGTAATTTGGTGCGAGATTGATAATAGGGATATAATAATATTATTTACAATCATTGTAAAATCACTCAAATAGTAATTTAATTAAAACAAATATTAAGTACGAATTTATGTTTTATGACTTAATTATTGTTTCGAAAGTAACAGGAAAGCATAACTAGATTATTTCATAATTTTATATCTACAGACTCAATTTTAATAAGAGATCCTTTCTCTTATGCCAAGTTATTTTTAAATAAATAGAGCCGTACGTATAAGTAGGAATCTCAAAGAATATACTGGACCGATTCTTTTATGATTAGAAAGCTAAATCTGTACTGAAAACTGTTTTTCCTGATCAACCTCAGCGAAGCCGGGTCAATGCGGCTAGTAAATTGATAATAATTTGTTATACCTATATCTACTTTAATTATTCACAGAAAGATGTATAAGACTTGCTTTCATTTATAATAGACATCTATAAGAAACGCAAACGTGTTTTCCAAAATAATGCGTAGACGGAATTTACCTATAATCCGCTGAAGTAATAAGACGGCAGGTAATGCATCACGCAGTTATTAGAGAGGAGACGCCGTATCCTCTGATGGGGACAATTTTTCAACACCAACTCAACTGAAACAATCCCTGATTAATCCACCGTGAGACTATTGGGCTTGAGTGTTTATTATCTGGATGGACGCGTTTTGATACTTTTATATTTATTTGTAATTTTCAAGATGTTTTCTATGAGTGCGTTGTTGAGTGTAGGTAACTTCATATAACAGCTTTATTAGAGCAAGAGCTTATTACAGCAATTAATAAATCTAAAATGAAAATATTAAGTTTATTGATAGGCAGATGATAAAAAACAAAAGATTTTTTATAACATTATTTTTTAATACACTTTTATATCACTTTATTAAGAATTATAAAAGCTTTTTGCTGCATTCACAATGTTCTATATAATCTATTATATTTTTCTTTAACTGTGTTATAGACTAGGCACGCTTGCAATAAGCAATATTAAAAAAAATACCTTTTTTCGTTGTAAGTAAAACTTCAAGTATCAAAACCACACCATCCGTTCCATCAATAGCTACCGAGTCACTGCATTAATATTTTGGTTCAGTTTTTCACCGCCAATTCCCGAGAGCTGGTCCCAGTAAGTGGAAGGAGGCGGGAGGTACTCCGTCTCAATAAATTATCAGAGATGAGCGAGAACATTAACTAATTACGGACACCGATACCTGGGTATTGAAAATGTTTTTATAGAATAAATTATGACTTGGAAAATAATGGGTGGTTTCTAAATTCGTACGATATTTTAGTTTAGAAAATGTTTTAGAGCTTTTTTACATGAAGATAAGAATGAATACAAACTACAAAAAATAAAAAAATATAGAGTCTTAAAATACCATTACTGGAATGATTTCTAAATATTGATCTACCATCTTATAGTTGATATGTGGTCATCTGAATCATTAATTGATGTAACGGTTCTGAATTTGTTATATAAAGTATTCAGTACCTAGACTCACATAATTATTAAATCAAGCATATTTTGACTCCACTTAAAGTTTAAAAAATTTAATATTACCTCACAAAGAAACAGCTTCATTTTACCGTAAAATAAAATTATACAACGATTTGTAGAGAAACTTTTTAATCAACAGACCTCGAATCCCGGCTCATTGTTGCAAGCAAAATGCAAATCCAGACATTTCACCCTTTCCTATATTTAATTCAGGATCACGGAATGCAGGTAACAATCGTTACACGGTGTAAGTGTAAACGAAGAGTACGAAAAATTTCCCCGGCAAGGAAAAAAACAACAGCCTTCCTTATTTCCCCTGGCGATGGCCCGACGCTCCCGGTTTTACCCGGGAAAGGAAAATATAGCGATAAGACGCATTATAGATTAAACACGCTGTTCGATCGAATGTTTTAGATAACGTGTGTGTAATAATGGCGGATAAATTTATAGGAATTAACATATAAACTGCGCTGATTACATCTTAATACTATTGAACAATGTTTATGTTGAGACGGTTTATCTTGTATATAGAATATATAGTGTATAGAGAAGTTTTTCCGTTTGATAGGGTGCAATTTTATAGCAAAAATTTAAAACTCAAAAAAGGTAAAAGGACAAAAAGACAAGTGTTAACTTGTAACTGTATTAACAGTCATAAAAAATCTGGTATTTAAACAACTGCAAGATTTATGTGCGAAAGCTGTCTGTTTTATATGTTCCGTAGCACGATTTTATTTTTATTTCAAGGAATATTCTGACTGCCTTTTTCATTATCGTTTTTGTGTTATTTTTTAAGTGAAACGTAGATAATATTGAAGCGTACAAATTTTTGCGTAAAGTTTTTAACACACGTGACACGATATTACTAATTAGCAAAATTTGTTTGCCTAATTCATTACCGAATCAGAATGCATTTACTTGAAAATTTTATTGTTCATAGCATAAAATAATGAATAAGTTATCAAAACAATCTACCTACTTATCAGATATTAAAATTCCACCCACTGGAAATGCTTTTAGCATTTTTCCGCAAAAAATAGGTACAAGAGTCTTATCCCATTAATATCGTCCATTATTTTAAAGTAAGCTTGATGCGTGCTGGTAATCGCTATTAGATCGAACTTAGCCGCACACATGTTGGGCTCGGATTACGTCATGTAGTGACACCCTTGCTCATGTGTGCTTTTGTGTGGCAGGAGCAGGGAGTACATTTTTTTGACATTTGCTTTATGAGCTTTTGGAAAATATAATGACAAACCATTTTAAAGTAAGTAAATGAAGCCATTCACACTTTAATGTCGATTTGCTCTGTACTTATTTTTATGCATATTGTTTCTCTATTATAAAATAAATCTAATTCGGTACATAATATATTTACTTGTATAAGTTTTATTTGATAATATCGAAGACATAGAATTACTACACTAGAAAGATCTTAAATATATGTTAAACTGTAATAAATTGTTGTGCCTACAAATTATGCCTATAAACGCTGTTTTATACCATGCAACCCGTTAAAATTAACAATTACTCACATGGTCAAGCCAGCATAACGTACACACCAAAAATGAACAATCGCGGGCCAAGTGTAACACAAGTAGGAGCGCATATGGTAAGACTAATTCCATGCCCCCGTTGGGGTTGGAATAAAATAAAAAGCAAATTAGGGGAAGATCTAGCACACCCCTTCGATTTTTGATAAATTCCATTATACCTTATATTGCATTAGCTGATCATGTGATGTATGATCTTGTCTAATATCGCATGTATTTATAAATATCTATCCATATTATGGATTGTGTACTTCGAATATTTACTACATGCGTGTCTTCACTGGCGTGGTATACGGAATTTTGTATCAAATTAGATTTAATAGCACAATTTCGCATTCATAATGCAGGTGTTTAAACTAAGTATATTGCATAAAGAATAAGAAGTATAGAATTACATTTTATTTTAATTAATTTCTACGTTTAAAAATCTTTATGCCCTTAACTATACATGTGTTAGAAGAGATAACTTAAAATGATTTGGGTACGTGCTCTATATTAATGTATTTTATATTTATAATTTTTTCATACATATTGAGTGTAAAGACTCAACTCAATAAACGATAATGTTTAATGCCAATAAATAGGTATATTATAGCCTGAAAATATAGATGTTATTTTTAAAATACATTGAAATTAAAATAGCTCGACGTCCTCGTGGGCGTAGAGCTACGGCGTAGACGCACGAGCACAGATCACAGTAGATCTCTATGCGCACGAGCATTTTTGGAACCTTTCGTACCATATTATTTACCGTACTATACTAATTAACTTTCTCGTACACATTTACGCTAATCCGTATATTATAATTTATGATATGTTTTGTTTTGTTTCACCAGTCTGAGGCTAGAATGGAATTCATTTTCAGTTAATTTCATGAAAAAGCAGTGATCAATACAATGAAGAAAAATAAATACATGTCATGATTTATGAGATATCTGAAATTTATCTAAATATTAGCGCGTCTCATTTCCAAGTGCCACATGTTAGGCAATTTGTATCACAAGTCCTACCCGCTGCGTTGTATAAATTATTTGGCGAAGTTTGCACGCCCCTCCGCTATTAAAATCATTATTTGTTACAAGGACAGTTGATTGTGTTAGTTAATATAATGCATTGATATTTTATGGTAATTGGTATATACGACACTTGTCACACTTGACATGAAAATAGCTCTTTGGATTATATAAAAAATAGTGAGGGTATGTTTTGTTTATTTACGAATTTTCTGAATTATCTATACAGATTTTGCAATTGACAGTTTCGAGGGATAACAAATTATGTTAAATGTAAAATAAGACATTTAGGGCAATTTTCGAAAATTCCTGTGCCTACTCATGTATGTACTAGGTACACAATAAGGTATGGCTGCAAAATCTCAAGTTTCTACTCCTTGTGGACATTCCTTTAGCTGTGCCTTTGCAGTTTTTCCCACAGATTATCGACTCTAGTTGCATTTAGGCTACATCTATACAGTGTAAATGCCACAATAGTAGCAGCAATCAGTCGTACCGTTTCGGGATAATGAATCCCACCGGATTGTTCCCGACGTAACAATCGTGACTTAACTCTCGATCAATTCCCAATACGTCCAGCCGTTTGGTATATAAGTGACTGGATAGTGTAAGATTTAAGGCCTAGTCCTATATAAATAAGAGCCCAATATAAATACAATTTTGAGGTTAGATCTATATGTAAAAATAAAAAATTTGGTTGTATAGTAACCTTATAGAATCCTTATAGCTGTTCCCTAGCTGATAGGTCTGAAAAAATATTGTATACTTAAGACCAAGATGGTCAAGACAGGAAAAACAACAACAATAACTTACATTCTCACAATTTAGTGAAGTCCAAGCTATTGCAGAGAAGTCATTTTAGTAGAACTGACCAACAACTCAACTCACTTGACCAGTACTAGTTCCACTACTAGAGCATGTATGTCTAGTTGTTGTATAAATGTTTGTTTGAGATTAAAATATTAAACACAAGTAAAAAAAATGGGCTACATTGTAGATAATAATAAAACCACCTAATTTGTTTCGATTAAAGTGTTACTATAATCAAAACGATTGCAATTGCAAAGCAAAGACAAACTTTTCCCTCCCACGATTAAAACAACCAGTCAAAAATCTGAAGCAAATTCTACCTCGACATGAAAAAGCGATGTTAAATTACTTTATAATTAATAAAAATTGCTCCATTAACTTCAGTATCGATCTACATCTTACAGCAAGTTGATCTTAACAACTCTCTGGTGTATAAGCCAATAACGCAAAAAGATGGCAGAGTTCTTAATGAGGCATCTCCTGTTACTTGTGAATATTTATAAGCTATCGGTAGCTGATGGCTTTAGATACTAATATTATGAAGGTGAAAGTTTTTGTAATTGTCAATTAACCAAGAGCTAGAAGATAGTGAACTCTGGCACACCACATCAACTGTTTATTGACGGTGTTGTGTTAAAGATTGTCAATGCTGTCCAAAAATAAACATAATCATAAGAAATTTCGATTGCTTCAATTTATAATAGTTAACTGTATATATAATATATATATATTATAAATAATAAAAATTAACATAAATCAATCATAAAAAAAAAACATAACAAAATCATATTATGTAATTTTACATACAATCATAATAACAACAACTGCAACTAAGCATCAATATATTTCCGCTAAACCAACCAATATATCTAAATCAAAATCAAAATGATCACCCGCAACAACTTCATATTTAACTACAGTGTGAAGAAAATTAGCATATGGCCGGAAAGCGACAATCGCTAGTCCCACTCCCAAGTATAATAAAGCAATTATAACTGTCATATTTCACCAGGTTCCTCTCTATTTACATTTATATTGGAATCTGCGCCAATCGCCAAATATATTCGTGTCCGTCCATCATTTTGAATAGACTTTGAATTTTAGAATGTACAACGTTTGAAATTTTGATAAAACCGTTTGATCTCATTTTTAGCAATCACAATGGCAAATTATGCTCTCTTTGGACGCGTTTTAATTGTGAATTACTTGCATGCTATGTTTTGGTCCTCGTGATACCTGTATTTTTATTCATCTTTTACTTTTTTTAGTTAATTTATAGTTGATAACTTTTAGTTTATTATTAGACCCTTGGAGAAAATAATGTTACTTTATTCTTTGTTTAAATATTAACTTAACACTATTTTTAGCAGATCAGAGATGTTGATTGAATATTTAGATATTAAATTAATATTATCTCTCCACCTTCATCCAATCGGAAAGGATAGAATATTCTAGAATTCAACGTTCAAGTCCTCACGTAATAGTTAATACAGTTTGGGGTTAGAAGCCTCCCGCACATGTGGAATAAAATCGGAAACATATGCGTATTTGCAATTCGGTCCACGAAGGCTGCACTCTTCCTGATTCCATTTGGGAATTTCTGTCGCCACAAACTCACAAATCACTACTTTCATTATAACGCTGTTTCTCTATGCTCATACGTATCCGACTGAACTTCGAGACATGCTTAATTTAAAGCTTGCAATTAATACGCTGTGTTGTGCTGTTTTAATCAAGTTGAAAAATGTGAATAGACTTGTGCACCTATATATACTAATAATTTTATAGGATCTTTCTATAGCTCTTTTGTAAACAACGAAAAACTTGGCATCTTCAAGTTAAGTTATTTTTAATGTCATATGTCTTGTCTATCTATTCTTACATTCTGTAAGATCAAATGTATTTTTATTCTGATTCTTTTAACACACGTCCACTTTCTCTCATGTAACCTCCTAAATCAATACCTAGTTAAACCAGAAGTGACGCATCTTGCCATTACTAATAAAACTTCGAATCCCTGGATGAAATAAAAATTCTTACCGCGCGTCCAAATAAATAACATTGACAGGCGTACGTAATAGCTTTTACACATCCACCGGTCAAAGCGGGCAACGCGTTTTATCCTATTATTGTTTCTGAGAAATTGTTACAGTTTTGAAGAGTGACCCAGCCGTTTTTCTTCCGCAGCTAGTCGGCCGGAATGAAAAATTTTTCAAGTCAGTCCCCTGTCTCCCAGGGGTGCCGTAAAGCCTGGACGCCGGACACTCGCGGCGAACCGACGTCGCACAATTTGTCATATTCATATGTTAACGTGCCCGTCTTTTCTTGCAAAAAGTGGATAACTTAATTCCGGGGACGGGGGCCCGTTATTCGATTTGTGGACATTCAAATTTCATGTCTTGTTATGGTAATACAGGTGTTGTTTCGCCTCCAGCGGTTTTCATTTGTTTTGACGAGGGACGGAAATGCGGTTGCGATGTTTAAGATTTTTTGTTGGATGGTCTGTTGTTGTGGATTTGGAAAGGGATATTGTTACTGCAATTTAAGGATTTACTTTCCATTGCTATTGAAAGATGAATATTATTTTAATAATGTCACTCATTCATCAAAAATAGACCTGAAATTTAACTG
Organism: Colias eurytheme; assembly: GCA_907164685.1. NCBI lineage: Eukaryota > Metazoa > Arthropoda > Insecta > Lepidoptera > Pieridae > Colias > Colias eurytheme. The sequence continues at coordinate 5,735 of CAJQZN010009454.1, read as the reverse complement.
TTCTCTGATCAAAATATGAAATTACAACATATTATCTATAACAGCAATAAGGTAAAAATTTGGTTGGACAACGCTTGACCAATTATTTTATTCAACACATAGGTACTATACAAATCATTCCAACAATTGCTTGACTTCCCCAAAAACCCAAGGAGCAAATCATCCATGTAAGCAACACGAGGTCCCGCGCCAATATCAATAACCCATATAATTGATGGCTTGTCCGATTTCTTTGGCCCGACCGTTTCTCACTCGCTTTACGACATACGTGGTTGGTGGAGGTGTAAGTTAATTCTTATATAGTAGTTATTGGTTATCTTGTGAATTCTAAGATAATGCCTACCTAAGTATATTAATTTATCACTTATTACTAAGAGTAAAAAATAGATTTTACCTATCAATTATTATTGGTGGATTCTAATTGATTGTGGAGTGGCATTACAATATCAGTGAAAAATAATCCCTTGATGAGTGTTTAGTTAATTAATGAAATACTAGATTTCCGCCCGCGGCTTCGACCGCGTATGCAAAGGAATATATATTATATAGCGCATAGTTCCCGTTCCCGTGAGATTTACGGGATAAAAACTATCCTATGTGTTAATCCAAGTTACCCTCTATATGTGTGCTTAATTTAATTGTAATCGGTTCAGTAGTTTTTACGTGAAAGAGTAACAAACATCCATACATCCATACATCCATACATCCATATATCCATACATCCATACATCCTTACAAACTTTCGCCTTTATAATATATTATATTAGATATTAGATATTAGATAGATTCAAAAATAATAAATAATTTCAATTTCTTCTAAGCCCTAAAACATCTATCACGCTCTATTCACAACAACTCTATTATGCCACTACCTACATTTTTTGTAAATTAAAAATTATCACCTAATCATATCTCATCACATAAATTAACATCATTAGCCGGCACGTTAATGACGCTTATTACTTAAATTTGATCCCGCAGCGTCATTTAACGCAACTAGCAAAGTAAACAGAATTTTTGTCACCATACCCAATGAAATTAACTGCGTTCAACTCGATGACTTTAACTTATGACATGGCCACACGCGATCGCGTCACGGTAATGACAGAATAATAAATTATGTTGTAATAAGTTATTATAATGTCCACTTGGGTATATATCCCCGAGTGTATGGGTGTGTTAATGCGAATTTACTAAATTAAATTTAGTTTTGGATAGGTAATAAAGGGTTGAACGCGATGTTATCGTTGAGGTGAAGCATGATACTGGTGTGCAGGGTAATGACTGGAAATTTTCATTTTCATGTTAAATGACAGGTATGGGGTTATCCTGTTCCTCAATGTTATGAGGACACATTCTTGTAGACTGATAGATTAGGATATCAATACAGAAAAATAGTTTTATGACATATTATTATAATTAACACCAAATCGTAAGTGGAAACCGAATAAATTTATTATATTAATGCAAATGCAACTCTGTCTGCTAATTTTCCAGGGACAAAGTTGTTTAAAAACATACCTTCGCGTTACTTCTACAAAGTATGTTTAATATATTATAGAGCCTATATTTTCACTGAAGCATTTAAAGGAAATTGAAGAAATTTCAACTTATAATTTCCTGATGAAAAAAGAAGTGGCAGAAACATAAATGCAATATTAGCATTAGGAACGTAACGTACAAACACCGCTTCAAACTCAGAATTAAAAAAATTAGAACGTTAAAAAGGCAGGGCTAAAATGAGTTTTACTTGCTATTAATCCGATAAAGTCGGTATATGGGTGTTATAAATTCTAGAACTTTATTTAAGTAAACAAATGTGCATTTGTCTGTTTAGTATGCACCCTCGGAGAGGCTTAGATAGTATAAAGTAGTTAATTTTTAATTACAATTTTATTACGAACACGTCCCATCCAATTACAGGGAATTTATGAGAAGTGAACGTGAATTTTGTTAATAAACAAAATATTTTTTAAGAAAATTAATTAAATTAAAGATTTTTTTTTCAATAACTTGAATATCCATACACGTACCAATAAATATAGGATTAGCTTACGGCTCACTCACAGACACGTCCGTCTTCCTCCAAATCATAGTGACCAATCAAGTAGTAGATAGATTAACTCCTAATGATGCGGTAATCTTCTTCTTTCTTTCTTTCTCAGCCCGGTTTAACCCATAGTTGAGTAAAGAGCATATAGGCCTCTTCATGTGCACGCAAAAGCACAATCTAACAAACCATACTATTTTCTATATACTGTGGTAATAGGGAGGAATACTGAAAAATAGAGATCAAATTAAAACTTTATAATATTTTACACTTTAATACATTACATATTTTTTAAAGTGAATACTTTTTATAAATTGATGTGCCGCGTAGACCAACTGCAACGCGATATGTCTATCATGAACCGATAGGTAGGTACATTTACAAACTCAACTCAAATATCTAAAACATCAACTACACTACGCTGACAGATCTCTCAGTAACACAATTTGTATGTAACATCACCAACTTACGTTATACGCAACTATTTTTTGCGACCAAACCCTTTGAAATTCGAGCCGCGAACTTGCCTGATGGAAATCTGAATTCCCCACGCTTTCCGATACGCGTACGATATCTTATATCCTGATGCCACTTGGGATAACGTAAGTAGTTCTTTGTACTCAAAGGCACCTGTTTTTTACATAAACAGAATCTATTTTCTTGGTTAGAGTGTTTCAACTCGTTATTTCGTATGCGAAGTGACGGATCCACTCAGTACGCTATGAATACGATGACATTCTCATAGTTAATTCAATGAAATATAAGAATCTGTAAGTGTTACATTTACAGTTACATACTTACTTTTATTGGATGCTATATTAGATACTCACGAGTCACGCTACATTTAAACATTTTCTTTTCCGTGAACCTGTATTTTACCTTCCCAAGAACTTCTGGCTACTAAATACTAATAGCTGACCTGTCTAGATCACCATTTGCCTTCTTATGGCTGAAATAATGTTAATAAACGATCAGTATGTATTTATTGTATATATCTTAAAATAATATAAATGGAACACATTATTCTTACAGCTGTATGATTATTTATAGGTATCTATACTTTATGTACAACTGTTGTGACTGTATATTAGGGTGGAGTGAAAAACATTTTTTTTCATTTTCGTTTCGGCATACCTGTAAAAAGATGTCATTATTGCTCATAAATACACATGCAAAATTATACTTTGCAGATGATACATTTAGAGGTGCCCCCAACATCATGAACTTTAAGAAATTCTAAAAATTTTGTCGAATATCATTAAAGTTCAATTTTAACAAATTAACGCTAAATTAGATTCTGTGTTATCTCGTTGGTTGCTAACGGGAAGACACAGAATACACAATATTTCAATATATAAAAAAGTGGCTATCACTGGCTACCAGTGGCTCTGGTCGGGGGCCCGTTTGCGCCGAATCTTATTGTAGGAAACATTGATTTTAAACAGTGCCGTTAAGGAAATAACACTAATGTTAGTAATATTTTTAAATTACATTTTACACGTAAATACAATTAAGATCATAATTTAATATTTTTGATGTGAGTTCTATGTATAATTTCGCTTTGTTACAGTAAAATGTTGCAAGTCAAAATACAACAAACGACGTGTTGTTATGTATTTTGTTTGCCAGAGAAGTACCCAGTGTCTCAATTACCAACTTATAGTGATGCTAAAAAACTATTAATTATTTAGTAGATATGAATTTAAGACTGATAAAATAACAAAATTCATGATTAATCCGAAAGATTAGCTACGGAAATGTTTGATGTGTGGCGAAAAGCATCGCTTCCCACTATAAGCTTTAATAGAGTACTACAACTTATTCGACACACCATATTCGATGAATATAGACGCTTATTAAAACCTTATTAAGACCGACAAACTAACAAAAAAGAACAAGAAAAGATAACTGAAGTATTTTGTCACTCAGTACCAAAGGTTATTTGATATTTGAAGTTGCAAATGCATTTTTTTTTAACTCTCTTGTACTTGCTCAAAAGATTATACCGACTTAACTATGTGGCAAGAATGTAAGAAAACTGAGCCTCTTACTTCTAATTTATCTGAAGAAACCTTAAAAGACATCGTGAAAAGCGGTTTGACTACGTTTCAGAATATCAAAGATTTTCTATGCCTTGCCCAGGCCGTAAAGCATATTATCAAATTGGTGACATAAGCTTCAAGTGCAGTTTGCTGAAAAAGTAAACAAAATGATTTTATAATGGCAAGAGCATCAGTATCACGACTGCTACTGCCTAATTTTGAAAAAAAAAAACAGCGTTATCTATACTAATATTATAATCTATACTAATATTATAAAGCTGAAGATATTGTTTGTTTGAACGCGTAAATCTCAAGAACTACTGGTCCGATTTGAAAAGTTCTTTCGGTGTTAGATAGCCCATTTATCGAGGAAGGCTATAGGTTATATATCATTACGCTTAGTTAACAGGAGCGGAGCCACGCGGGTGAAACCGCGAGGCAACCGCGAGCGCAGCTAGTACTAAATAATTACTTATTTCTGATATTTTCATTCCTCTATAATATCATTTTCATTAATGAAATACGTTAAAACAACTAATCAGGCTATTATTTAGTGTATCACAAAGAAGTTTGTTACATAATAGACTTGACGGCCATAAAAATACTGTGATTAAAAAAGAAATCAAAGTTTGCGAAGAAATCATATTTTTCTAATTTTCAATTGGGTTGGGGCACCTCAAAACATCAAGACAGGTAAACAATATTTTGTATGCTGAATTCACTCATTAAAAGGCACCTTTCTGTCGCTATGCCGTTTGAAAAAAACAAAAAAAAAATTCTTTCATACATTATCACTCCACCCTACTGTATATAATTAAACATTTCCAAGAATACAATGAAAAATATTTCCTTAAAATTCAAAATATTCAGTCTAGTCTTATTTACGGAAAACTCAAATACACAAATATCATAACAAAACAACCATCTTATCAATTAATTCATCCAAAATCACAATAAATAATCCAAACACATTACCATAATACTTTTAAATATTATTCCGTTTAATACAAGAACACATAAATGCACTCGACATAGCGTTACCATTTATCAGTCAATAAATATGATAAAAAGTATTATTGGGGCGCCAATGTGTCCCCTGGGCGGTCCTAGCACGAATATTGTTTTTATTTTCATCTTATATTCCAATGTATTTTATTGAAATGACCTTTCGTATTGAGATTTATTTGTCTAAAATTTACATGTAGGTACTCACCGTTTGCTATTTTTTGCTATGTTTCTGCGTAGTATTTTCAATAATATTATTTTGTAAATGAGCACAATCCACGTTAACCAATCTCTTCACACAAGAGTATTTTTAAATTTCGAATTAAGAACGCCTTCTGACAACACGATTGATATTATAGCTCTTTCTTTTTTTTTAAACAGTTTTTTTTTTATTTCAATTTGTTACATAGCTGCCAGCTTCTTGAAAATTGTAAATTAATATCTAAGATTAATATTATAAATTATGAAAATGTTAATTTATAATTTTAATTCTACGAAAACGTTCACGATTGCTAATTGAAACAAAAATTATAATAATAAATAATATACCTAATTTTTTTGTTAATATTTTTTCTATCTTGCAACACATCGTACTAAGTGACATATCACACTAGCGGATTGCGAGCGGTTTCAAAGCG
>CAJQZN010009429.1:0-21422 GCA_907164685.1 Colias eurytheme | reverse complement strand
AACCCTTTGTGCGCGAGCCCGACTCGCACTTGGCCGGTTTTTTTAATATAATTTCCTACAATTTGACAAAGTTAATTATGTAGAGAAAGTCTATATTATTCCTTGCTCTTTATTGTAATTATTATATTTTGATAAACCTATACCAATAAATGCGAAAGTCTGTTGGTTCGTCTATCGTCCACGTCGCAACGCAGCGATTTTCTAATATGATTTTTTTTTATTTGTATATAAGTAGTTATACTTAACTATAAGATTACAAAGGCTACTTTTTAGTTTTTTACCACGGGGAAATATTCTTATGGGAAATACCTATTACTAGCGAAGCTGCTGTCGAAAAGCTGGTTTCTATTCTATTATCTGTGCTAACCACTACATATTAATAAATTTCTAAAGTTTATTAATTGTTGTTACGATAATAATTAATACGTTTCCGATTTAATCCCAAAACGAATTCTTTTAAGAGTAACATAGGCCACAGTATTACAATAATAATATTGTAATACTGTGCATAGGCTATGAATTCTGATACATCCTTATACATTGTAATGGACTTTCCAAACATGTATAGTTTTACATTATCTGTGTGATCCATTGAAAATTGAAATGTTACATTTTTTAGGCCTAACCTTGCATTTTTTAGAGGACGCAATTTTGTTTTTTTGATATGTAGGGGGGGTCAGTGTGAAGCTAAAACCAAGTTTGTGGGGTCGCCACCCTTGTCCCACGGCCGCCATCTTGAAAATAGCGGTTGAAATGGTTTTTACGATATATCTCTTAAACTATTTAACTGATAAAAACATATCGTTAACATTATTTGTTGCAAATTAAATTCTCTACAACTTTGGTGTAGTAACTTTTAGTCGTAGAACTATAAATAAAAAAGTTATAAGCGAAAATGTTCAGAAATTAGAGCCATTTATATTTTTCAATAAAACTTTTTTTTATCATTTTACGAAGAAATGATATCAGACCATTTTTGTAGATTGTTTTTCGTGGAACAACTTTTATGTACAACATTTTTTCATAACGTCAATAACTAAGGTTTTACAGCGCTCTGAAGTGAGTACTATTTTTCAGTACTCTTAACTATACATATATTGGCTATTGGCTCTTTTCTCATACTCCAGAACAATAGAAGCAGAAGCAGAACATTTCAGACCTGCTTTTCGACGTAAAAAAAAGTCGCGCTTCCAGACTCTACCTCCTGGGTTGTGGGGAAAAGATTCAATAATTAATTATTAGTGATATTGCAAAATTCATTATTAAAAATATTATAATAACAAAAAAAACCATTACTGATGACAAATTATTATTAGTACACACATAATATAAGTATACTGTATAGTTTAGAGTACTGAAAATTAGTACTCACTTCGGAGCGCTGTAAAACCTTAGCTATTTAATTAATGAAAAAATGTTGTATATAAAAGTTGTTCCTCGAAAAACAATCTAAAAAAATGGTCAAATATCATTTCTACGTAAAATTATAAAAAAAAGTTTTATTGAGAAATATAAATATCTCTAATTTCTGAACATTTTCGCTTATAACTTTTTTATTTATAGTTCTACGACAAAAAGTTGCAGGATCAAAGTTGTAGAGTATTTAATTTGCAACAAATAATGTAAACAATTTTTTTTATCAAATAAATAGTTTAAGAGATATATCGTAAAAACCATATCAACCGCTATTTTCAAGATGGCGGCCGTGGGACAAGGGTGGCGACCCCACAAACTTGGTGATAGCTTCACACTGACCACCCCTACACATCAAAAAAATAAAATTGCGTCCTCTAAAAAATGCAACCCCAAATGTAACTTTTCAATGGACCAGTGTTCAAGTTTATTGTATTTTCAACCGACTAAAAAAAATGGAGGAGGTTCTAAATGCGACCGTATTTTGTTTTTTGATAATAATATATGAAACCAGGCCGATATATTTATAAGAAGAGCTTTAAAATGCGTATTCTTTTAAACCTTTTTTACACGCTTTATATTAGCTTCACCTGTATGTCTGTTTGTTTGTAACCGACTTCTTTGGGCGCGATTTACGGCCAGATTGCGTTCAAACTTTGTAGATTTATTGAGGACCGATGACAATACACTAATTTGATAAAATTTTCTATTTTTTAGTTCGGGTTTCTATAAAAAGCGTGTTTTTTAGTTTTTTTTAACTATTATTATATAAGATGTAGGAAAATTACTACAGTTTTAATGTGAATCAGAGACTGTTGCATTTTTTCTGTTTTTATTATTGTTATTTTCCTTGTTTTTTTTTTTAATCTACTTCAAGTGCATATAAGGTATGCGTATGGGTACACGGTATATCTACGCAAACATGAAGTATTTTTTGTGCTATTTCGTTTAATAAGCAAATTAGCATCACACACAGTAGGTATAGTACGAGATCCGGCTGAAGGATCAGTGCGTTTATCGGTTTTTTGTTGAAAACCGATTTTTTATGTATATTTATAATTAGGAGAATATATATCGACTAGGTTGCCAGTCAAAATTTGGCCGCAAGCATGTTTAATTAAAATTTTTCTAATCGATTTTTGGGAAAAAAATTCGCTCACTTGTTTTTTGAATAAAATGTAGTCTACACGTCACGTCAAATGATATAAAAATTCGGTTTTCAGCAAAAAACCGATGAACGCACTGATCCTGCGGTGGGATCTTAGACTAGTAGGTATAATTAAATTTAAACATACATAGGGACAGAGAAAGCGACTTTGTTTTATACTATGTAGTGATATGGAAGTAAGCATCTAAGAAAAGGAAGATTGACAATCCATACTAATATTATAAATGCGAAAGTAACTCTGTCTGTCTGTCTGTTACTCAATCACGCCTTAACTACTGAACCAATTTTCATGAAATTTGGTATGGAGATATTTTGATACCCGAGAAAGGACATAGGCTAGGTACTTTTTATCCCGGGAAAATGATGCAATCCCGGAAATCCCACGGGAAAGGGAACTATGCGGGTTTTTCTTTGACTGCGCGGGCGAAGCCGCGGGCGGAAGCCTAGTTACAAATAAATAAAATTGTAATATTTGTTTTTGTTTTTATAAAATTTTGGGTGTTCTTCACCATGGAAGGCGTAAAAATAGCCATTCAAAAATAGATTTCATTGAAACAATATTGATAGTAATAAAACTAGATTTTTAATTAAAATGTGACAGCAAACTGCTCATAAATCATGCAAATTACTTATTTTACAATATGTATTTTCCTTGTTCTATGGCGTAGTTACGATTTCAAGTAGGAAGATGACAAAATCAATTCATTTGTAGTTTATATCTATAGTCTATCTATACTAATATTATAAAGCTGAAGAGTTTGTTTGTTTGTTTGAACGCGCTTATCTCGGGAACTACTGGTCCGATTTGAAAAATTCTTTCGGTGTTAGATAGCTCATTTATCGAGGAAGGCTATAGGCTATATACCATCACGCTACGACCAACAGGAGAGGAGCCACGGGGGTGAAACCGCGCGGAGCGGCTAGTAGTATAATTATGTATATATAAGTTAATAATATGTGAGAAGAGTTTGTTTGTTTATTTGAACGCGCTAATCTCAGCAGCTACTGGTCTGATTTGAAAAATTCTTTCGGTGTTAGATAGCCCATTTATCGAGGAAGGCTATAGTATAGGGAATAGGCTATAATATTATATCATCTCGCTTTAAAGATCAACAGGAGCGGAGCATTGCGCGTAAAACCGCGGAGCACAACTAGTTGTTTATAAGAATCATTTAGTCACAATAAATAATTATTCTTGTCTTTATACTTCTCTTAATTTACATTTTTTATGTAACCCTATTGACCATTCTTTTAGTTTTTTTCATACATTTGAGTATTGTCACTACATAGTATAAAACAAAGTCGCTTTTTCTTGCCCAGTGTCCCTTTGTACGCTTAAATCTTTAAAACTACGCAACGGATTTTGATGCGGCTGTTTTGATTGATTCAAGACGAAGGTTTTAGTGTATAATTTATTAGGTTTTAGAAAAAGCGGACGAGGACTGTCACGTGAACTTACTTGATAAATGATCCTATAATCACAGACACAGTATCATCACAATAACATCCATCAATTTAAATTGAAAACTTAAATATATTGTTTTTATATATTATACTTAGGTACTCACCATGGTAAGATATTTTTCAATCACACAGGTATTAATATTCATAAAAATACGACAATTAGTTACCTACCAAGCGAATAGTTTAAAAATTATTTATTAACTGTATGGCTCTATTATCTACTAACTTTATAATAGGTATAATGCTATCACTAATAACAGCAATTTGTTTATTTATTACAACAATGCATTTTAATAAAAAAAAATACTACCGACTGGCGCGAAAAGCTAATGCAATATTCAGAATGACTGATTCCAAATTCAAAATATGTAGTTAATATTATACATTTTTTTAGAAAACATAGATAATGATAATATTATCAGAACGACTGATTCTAAATTTGAAATAATATGGATTTTTTTTAACTTAGTTACTTAGGTAACAGTATTTATAGTCAGAATAATTATGTAACAGCCTTACTTGTAAAAACTGACTGATCTGTTGCTTAAACACATCTCAGCTATATAACTCTCAACTACCGGACCGGCTCCCGCGCCCTGATCAATGGATAAAATAAATAAACATACGTAAACCTCTCTCAGCCTCAGAGGAATAAACCTATAGAGTACTTGTATCGAGCGTATACAATTTACATATATTTGTTTCTCTCTATCTAAAGAAAACGTCGTATGAAAGAATGAGATAGCTATAGACTACAAGCTACGTTTCAACATAGTCATGGCACCATTTTTACTATAGGTACGTATTTAGATAGATAGAAGGTGATAGTGATGGGATGTGCTTCAATCGATAAAATCGTGAATGCATTTTGCATTTACGGTTTCGTGAAATAATAAATAATAAAAAAAAACAAAATTAATCATAAATTTCAGTTGAATACATTATTTGTTTAATCCTACGAATATAATAAATGCGAAATTATGCGAGAATGGATAACTTTCTCTTTCACTGCTGAACCGATTACAATGAAATTTTGTATTTACACACATAGGATAGGTTTTATACCAGAAATCCCACGGGAACGAGGACTGTGCGGGATTTTCTTTAAAAACGCGGGCGGAAAGCTAGTATATTTTAAAATAAATTTTAAAACTTGAAATGTAACTAATTTAAAATAAAGATCAATAAAGTTAAAGGAGTGAGGAGAAAGGCACAGTCAGCATGAATTTTAACAAGTTCATAAAAGGACAGTCTTAAAGAAAACATTTTCCTTACATCCTACTAATAAAGCGAAAGTTTGTGAGGATGGATGTTTGTTACTCTTTCACGCGAATACTACTAAACCGATTACAATGAAATTTGGAAAAATTACTTTTGATCCCGTAAATCCCACAGGAATGGGAACTATGCGGGTTTTTCTTTGAAAACGCATGTATATTAAGTATGTATTTCAATAGTAGTTTCTCATCTATGAGAACTGTCATTTAATCAACTGTTTAATTTTCACATAGTTACACATTTAAAGTAAATGTGTAAAAAAATTTCCAAATAAAAATTCACTCACACACAAATGTATTTATTATCTAAAGGAACAAAAAAAACGTAAGCGTAAGATTGCACAATTCTTCTAGAGTATCCATCTTGATAACACGCAGGCTCGAAATGCAGTGAACACAATCTAGCAAATTTCGACGGCGTCCAATCTACACGTCTCATGTTTTATACCCATTTTTTATTTAGCTCTGGAAATCTAAAACAAAATGAATTTATTAATAATCTAAAAGAGAAACAACAAACTAAACAGATAAGTCAAATAAAACAACCACGTGGTATTTTTTATTTTCCTGCTGTAGAAAATTTACATCTATTATTTGCTACAACAACTACATATAAATCTGATATAAGAAACAAAATAAATAAATCAACGTTAATATGAAATAGATTTTTTGTCATAAATCGATAATATACGCTAGATGTGTTACAACACTACGGTGGTAAACAAAATGCCAAACGTGATAATATTATGACATTTTTTAAAAATTATTTAATTCTTTTGTATTCCACAACCCCATAAAGTGGGTAAATGTTACAGTTACAACATAAACTTATAAAAAAGCGCTTGGTAAAACCTTCAAATAGGGTTAGAACATAAATATTTATCAATTTGCTGAAAATCACTTACCGATGGAAAGATATTTTTTCATTGTTTTCATCCAAAACTCCCATTCGACTAGTAATAGCCGGTAGCTAAACATACAATAGTCATTTTAGCACACTGACAAATAAAAAGAAACACTATACACTTAATATTTTCTAAATATTTCGTTAAAAACACTTGACGCACTGAGCCCACCAGCTGGTTGGAAAACAAACTGACTGCCGGCGCGCTACGTTTGAAGACAGTGAAGATACTCTATCGCTATCTCAATCTGACTTATGCTGTTATTGACTAAGAGTAAGTAGATTAGAAAATATGTATTTTGTTCTGTCTCAATATAAGAACTCTATAGGTTTATTCCTCTGAGCTCTCAGCAGTCTCTCAACCACAGTCTCAACTGAGTAACGTCAAAATATTTTTTTCTAGACATTATTGAAATAAAACCCACTATTCACGTAAAACTTCACTTAAATTGTACTTTTTGACAATAGACTACGACAATAGACTTTATTTTGCATGACATTGACGTTTAACTGACAGAAAATTAAAAACTTTCTAATTTCAAACATTTGTCGTTATCACAGATTTGAGATTATTGATATTTATTGATAAATTCAAATTCAGTTTTAATTAAAATGAGCTCAACGATCAATAAACGTTCCCGTTCGACGAATTGGAGTGAGGAGGATAAGGTACGTAATGTACACACAAAATCTAATAGAATGTACTTATTTCCATAACTCAACTCAAACTCAAATTAAAAGTTACTTATTAATAAATATATATTTCTCTTTAGAAACTGCTTCGAAAACTAGTGCTCGAGCGAGCACATATATTAGAGAATAAAGATACGTCGACAAACACAAATACAGCAAAAAAACTTGCATGGGAAGATCTTTTGTCTTGGTTGGTTTTGGTTATTTTAGTTTTGCTTATTCTAACAATTTCTTGTGATTAATAAATTGTTACCTGTAATAACATTATTATTGTCTTTATATTTCAGTTATAATATAATTTCACTCCATAAAAGGGACATGAACCAAATACAAAATCAATGGAGGAATATGAAGAATCGGGCTAGGGCTTCAAATTTTAGAAAGGTAAGAAACATGACAGGCAGGGGCCCTCCACCACCAAGTCCTGCTAATGATTCATTAGAAAGCACTGCACATGCAAAGGTAATCATATTATACATATAACCCTTTACAACCGGTCTGATAAGATCGTGAGTCTTGACTTTAAAAAAATCTGGACCAAAATCAAATCAATTTTTGCGAACGCAACCTGTGCCGATCGTTAGTGAGTCTATCTGAGAACGCGCGAAAAACTGGTTTATTAGTGTAGACACAAGTCATAACTTGTCAGAAGCCCAGAGGCCGCAGGAAGGATGGCTGCGTTCTTCGACAACGATTCCCGCTCGCGTAAGTACCTAATATTTACGTAATTTAAACAGATATTTAAACAACTTTCTATGTGTATCGTGTGTTTATGAGTTGCTTTAAAGTATATCAAGTGTTTTTTGTACTTTACATCGATAGTTTTATTAGAATCTTCTTCGAAATTTAAACACTCACGGTCGTGTGATACCGGTCGTAGTACGTACAATTAATTTGTTTTGTTGTGGTGCATTTTTAAGTTGGTTTTGAGTATTATGCTTCCTAAATATGGTTTTATTTTTTATTTTAGGGCTTAAGCTTACTGATGACATGTTAGCAGACCTATTAAATGATGGAAATAATTCAGAGCTAGAAGATTTTGACGAAGATGACCTGGAATTATTCGATCAAGATGTCTTATTTAGGCAAACTAATGATGAAAATCACTTTGAAGGGGAGCAGGTCGATGAAGTTGTCCCTGAGAGTTCCTTTATGGCTCCTTCGACGTCATCTACTCCAGTATTGCCACAACTTTCTCCGTTGATTGAGATACAAATCCCGACACCAAGAAACACTGTTCGGGCATCTAGAAGATCACGCCAAGGCAATTCAACTTCTGCTACACATGATAGATCCAGCTTATCAGGAGTTGTTCTGGAAGCTGTTCGAGGAAGAGTTTCAGCATCAGCACCCAGGGCAACGAGAAAGAGAGTATGGAAGCACACTACATTCGCAGAGAAAGCGCACGACTATCCTGCTCTGCAAATAAAGCCGGCAAGGCGTCCAATTGATTATTTTAACGACTATTTGGACACTGAGTATCGCGGTGCACAAACGTATATTTCATACGCACTACAGGCCGTGAACTCAAATGTACAAGTGCAGAGATCGCTTAATTATTTGCAGCACATATCATCATGGGCTGCATTTCCTTTCCTCGACTGCCGATGTATTGGAGAGCTGGTACTAGTTTAGAGCTGGTATCTCGTCTTATGTCACGAGACAGGTTCCTTGTCCTTCGTAATGCACTCCATGTTATTGATTCTGATACTCCGGCTGCAAAAGATACAGGTAATCCGCTATGGAAGGTACAACGTTGAAAGTTCTCATACACTTCTTGGATCTTGCGCTGGTCAACTCTTGGAGGCTTTACCGAAACTATTGTTTAGCCAATAAGTTACCTAGAAAAGAATCACTGGCTCTGCTTGATTTTCGTTTGAATGTTGCTGATAGCTTATCCTGCATACCAGATCGTCTTCGTAGAGAAGAAAATGAGGATGATTTACCATCAGTTCCTCCTCGACATTATAAAATATTCAGACCAGCTAATGTTCCATCAGAAGCAGAGGTATGACGGATATGAACACTATCCTGTCTTTGATGACATTAAAGCACCCAGATGCTGTCGAATGGAAGGTTATGGAAGTCGCTCTAAAATTAAATGTACCAAATGTGATGGGTATTTATGTTTGTCTCGTGACAAAAATTGTTTTATGTCCTATCATGTTAAAAATATGTAGTCTTTATCTTTATTAGTATCTATTAAGGCTGATTATTTTTATAAATCCTATTGTACTTGACATTACAATTTACAATTACATACTTTGATCTCTTGGAAGTTAATATTTACCATTAAGTTTGATTTTATCGTTATTGAGTCTTGAAGACTGATTAAAAATTATAAAAGAATGTTGAATTTGTGTTTTTTTATTAAAATAAATATATTAAAATATGAAATTTTGTTTTTTTAATCTATAAATAAATGTAAATATATCGATGAGAACAAACACTCACGATCATGCGACTTACAAATTATTCCTGAGACTCACGATCGTGAGGGTCTGATTGCTGGATACCAGCATGAACAGGATTTTTTTTAATATTTTTCTTACATTATAAGGACCATAAGGAAAGGACAGAATAAGATTTTAACTGGTTTTGACAAAATTTTTGCTCCCGGTTGTAAAGGGATAATAATTTGTATAATATTTTATCAGTTATGTTATACAAAAATATCAGAATTAAGAAAAAAATTAAGAAAAAATATTATAAAATATAGAATTTATATTATTTTAATATATTTTTTTTTTATTTAGCCTGAATCGCCACGAGTAACAAAATCTACACATAATTTCCAAGCTCAACTAAAAAAAACGTAAGTATGTAATGTTGTAAATAGAAAGTCATGAAATTTCCTGTGATTATTGTTCAGCTGTGATTTATGTGAAACTAGCTTCCGCCCACGACTTTGTACGTGCATCCCCATTTTTCCCCGTTCCCGCAAGAATTTCGGGAAATCCTTTCTTAGCGGATGCCTACGTCCTAACATCTACCTGCATGCCAAATTTCAGCCTGATACGTCCAGTGGTTTTGGCTGTGCATTGATAGATCACTATATCAGTCATCTTTGAGTTTTATATACTACTAGCGGTCCGCCCCGGTTTCGCCCGTGGTACATGTTTACGTTTTCTCTACATGAAAACCATCCTCGTACTTCAAGGAATATAATAAAAAAAGAATTATCGAAATTGGTTCAGCCGTTCTCGAGTTATGCGCTTACCAACACATTTTGCGATTCATTTTTATATATAAGAAGAAGAAGAAGAAGAAGATATAGATAATGTTTGTTATTTTTACAGTGGGAATTCAAATTCCGATTATGAGCATCAATTATTCCTCCTTGCAAAAAAAAGCAGGCAGGAATTAATGAAGCAGCAACAAGAGTTGCATCTAATTAGAATAGAACAAGAGAGGGAGCTTCACCTATTAAGAATGGAACAAGAAAGGGAGCTTCACGAGAAAAAGCTCCAAATACTTACATTAGAGGAAGAATATTTACAAAAAAATAAATAAAATTAGAATGATATAATAAAATATAGTTTTATTGATTAAAATAAGTTTCAATATAAATGGCCCTGTTTATGTTTTCGTCTTCATCTTCTATATTATCAGGGACAGTTGGATCGATTAATTGATTTTCAAGGCCTGAAGGATCTAGAAAAAAACAAAATAATTAAAATATTTTATGTACATACATATTGGCATTATTAAATATACTTTGTTTACATAGTAGTTTGTACAAATACCTTGATTTAAAATAGACTCATTAAAGAGTATTGCTAAATTGTGCAAAACTGCACAAGCAACAATAGTGGTCTTGATCACTTGGAGAGACCCTGTGCAATTTCTGGATTCGGTCCCCGCGCTCAAGGTCCGCGATAGAAGCTATGCAATAGCTTAAAAACACTAATACATATATAACTTTATTCTTTGCAACTATTGACAACAGCTGTTTGACAATAATATCCGCCATGATGTCTCTCAAATAGATTTAAAACTTGACAAGTTAAGGGCTTGGTCTAGTAGTGCAAACAAATGCATCCTGTCATCCTATATGTAAATAATACAAATGTACTAAGGAAAAGTTGCTCCACTTAATTTTTAAAAATTAAATCATTCGTATAATTTAATATTCGTAATAAGTACCAAAAATGACAATTTGAAACAATTTTCGTGAAAATTACACCGGGTGATTTTTTTTTATCAGTACACAAAATTTGCGAATACTTTCTATTGATATCTTCAACTTCATGTTTATATAACTGATCAACTTTTACAAAGAAATTTGGACGAAATATAAAAAAAATAAGCTTTCCATACAAAATGCATAACTCTATACATTTTTTTCGACCTAAGTTTCTTAGTGAAAGTTGTTCAGTTTAACTAATAAAACGGATAAACAAATTTTGTATATAATAAAAAAATGTAATGTTTGTGTTAAAAAAATATAAAATAGAAAAATACGCAAATGAAAACAAAAGATATTTATTTCTGACTAGCTTCCGCCCGCGACTCCGTCCGCGCGGATGTCAGTCTTCGCGTCTTCTACAGATTTATTATATTATGTATAATATATAGATTTATATTGATAAACCTAATAAATCTTTTGCTAGCATTCTGATGCTTTATCGGTTGCACTGGATTTATCTCTTTTTTTTCAATCGCTTGAATGATATAGGATGGGTCCTTGATGGGCATCGAATGCTGAAGTCTCGAATCAATCAATTCTGACAGTAGGCAATTTATGTAAAATCTTGATAATGGTCCATCATTTTTAACCGACTTCAAAAAAAAGGAGGAGGTTATCAATTCGGCCGGTATGTTTTTTTTTATGTATGTACATTGTACACCGATTACTCCGTGGTTTCTGAACCGATTTAC
Organism: Colias eurytheme; assembly: GCA_907164685.1. Lineage (NCBI taxonomy): Eukaryota > Metazoa > Arthropoda > Insecta > Lepidoptera > Pieridae > Colias > Colias eurytheme. Next base: position 9,622 of record CAJQZN010009429.1, on the reverse strand, counting down.
GTGATTCTTTTTTTGTTCAATGCGGGATGGTGTCGAATTGGTCCCATAAGAATTTTATTCGGATAGGCCCAGTAGTTTTAATTTTATGAGCATTTTTGTCTGTATTTGTAAATGTTGCAAGTGCAAGTTTGAAGTCGGTTGTTTTTAACGCAGTTATTGACTTGTATTTTGCCTAAACGTTACATACTTTTTTATATGTTCTATTTTTAACGAATGATTCACTCCAGTCCAAACAGCAAATAAGCAGACTTCCCAACCAGCAAAGATGTCCTATAACAATAACTTACATCACTAAAAAGCTTTTTAAATGACGTATAACAGTGTCGCGGTGACAAGCTTGTTGTATAATAGCGTTTAATGAGATGATTTTGCTCTATAATCATACACAGCAAATTTGTCCCATAACAAGGTGATGTAAACGTTTATATCACTATTTTATACGGCGTTTATAGAGCAGCTCTTATCCAGATTTTGGTACAGCAATAACAGGACGATATTATCACATAACAGCGCTGGTGGTCTCTTTTTTACAGCAAATTAGTGCAATAAACGATTCTAGGGTAACCTTTATAGTCCCATGCCTATAGAGGCGTAAAAAAATCAACAATAGGACAATTTAGTGTTGTAATGGTTTTCCTTATTACTATTATAGCACTGTGAATCTTCATGGTTGCTGAAACTCCATAATAGAGCAATTAGGTGATATATCCGAGTTTTATATCACTTCTTTGTAACCTAATTGAATTATATTAGTGTTTTTCTGCCCATTATAACGCAGTGGTTTCATAGCTGAGTGGTCAGAGTTATAGGACTGATTTACTGTATAAAAGAGTTAATAACTCTGTTATGTAACAAAAACGGCGTATTAATGTAGTAAAATGCGACACTTACGAGAGATATACGGCCTATAAGAGAGTTTCTTTCACTTTAAAACAACAAAAACCTGCCATATTGTCAGCACCGTCTCGTAAATAATTGAAGGGTTCTAATTCTGCTTCTGCAACGTTTAGTTGTCCCTGAATTTGGAAAAAATAGTCATGATTCTTAAAAGTGTTATTTTTTGCATTGTATTTCAAATATTAAATTTTTTTTAACCGCATCTTCCGCATTCATGTCTTTTGCCGGAATTAGACATTTAACTTCTACTAGTCCCATTTTCCCTTTTTGATATGGGAGTGTATAAAGTAAATTTTTTAGATATTTCTCGTTATACTTTTAAAAAGTTATTATTGTCATTTTGCTCATTAGGTAAAGTAATTTCGATATCAATTTTAAGTTTTTTGATACCTGCAATAATAACGTCATAATCGCCTGCACATACTTATCGATTACACCCTGTATACAATCCACCATCCACATTCATAATGTTTTCCTGTCCTCCTCTCCTTTACGCTGTTCACCGATACATTTTACCACTGAAGGATCTTTCATTGTGATCAGCAAATTTTCACCACTGTTGTCGATTATTTGTTTTTCATTTTTAATCAGCAATTGGGAATCATCAGTTTTGTTTTTTGTAGATTGGTGATGTACCCTAACAATACGTCGAAAAGGGAAAGCATCGACGAATTATCGTTTTCGTCCTCTTTTTTTATTCTTCGCGTCTCTGTTACTTCTGTTTGTTTAGTTCTCAACACCCACTGAATTTTCTATGTTATTGTGATCTTCCATTACATCTGAGTTTTGATGATGTGATGATAATCCATTCATTTTAATATGGGTACTTAGAGTTGGTAGACTAAACTAGAAATGGCGGACTAAATTTGTCAGCGCGTCTGTAAGATCAGAATATAAAACCAACATCCTGTATTTAAGTTACAAAATTAATAATCAAACAACATGCCGCTACGTTGAAAATGACAAGAAGAAAAAATTAAAACACCTCGGATCAATTTTGGAGTAAACAAATCATTTTCCCCGTATGGGGATTTCCCCGGATGAACTTGGGAAGTTCAAGTTCTCAATACAAGTTTATATTATATTTCGTATTTCTCAAACCAAAAATAAACATTTTTGGAACTTCAAAAAAATTATATTATAAGAAAATTTATGAGCTTACTTTAGTTTTAAAGAAATATACATCCCTTTACTGACACCCCGTAAAATAAAGAAATTGTTGCCAATCACCTTTGCAATCTATTTGGTTTCATTAACTTTATGTTCGAAGATAATTTTTTTTCTAGTAGTTACACGCGTATTTTTTTCGTTTATTTTCATTATCGAAATCAAATGTTTAAAAATACGAATATTTGCACAAAACTAATATAAAAATAATCAATTAACAAAAATATTAAATTTAATGAAGTAGAGCAACTTTCACTTCGGTATGAAGGAAAATCGAGCGTAGAGCACACGTCAGAACGCTCCGGCCCAAGGAGCGCGACTAAAGAAATTCGCTAGGATTTTTCCTAATTATTTTAAATATTTTTTTAATATTTAAAGAATTATCAAAATTCAAAAAAAATTTTTTTTAAAGGATTAATACTCATTGGTCTTCAACCAACTCGAATAAATTAATGGAAAAAATAACTTTTAGCAGTATTTATCAATAGATTTTGTAAGGCAAAAAATGGGAAATTTAATGAATTTATAACGTTCTAATTAAGAAAATCATAAGTTTTTCGGCAATTGTATTCAGCAGTTTTTAATAACGACTATATAAGGATAATAATGCGCTGATCAGATTGTGTAAATTGTAATCGGTTGCAACGTAGTGAGTGCACAAACTTAGCTCGAATGTCTTTGGGGGAAAGAGACTTATCTTGAAGGCCTGATTAAGGTAACATAAAGTAACTTTATAAATGTGAAAAAATTCACGCGCATTGCGTATATAACACTAATTGATAAACAAGAAAAAAAAATTCAGTTTATCATTTCATTAGCCGGGAAAAAATTGTCAAATAACTTGTTGAAAACGCAATTTTGCTAGACTGCAGCCTTAACAGTTGCATAAACACTTCTCAACACTGAATTGGGTTTATCACAGGTTTGAGTTTAGGTGAAAAAAACGTTGACCAACAGCTAAGAGGGGCTCTTTAAAAGACGTTTTTAAGTAAGGCTGATACAGCCTTAATTATAAATGTTGTCTTGATGTGCTATTAAATAAGTAAATATTTTAATTTTAAGTATAGGACTTTACCAAGGTCTTTCTTAAGTGGATGACATAAGCTTCAGATTAATAAGCTGAGGGACATATTATTGTATGACAATAACTAAAGAATATTTTAGAACGATGACAGAATTCTATTCCAAACTTTTTTTTTAATTTTCATGCATTTTTTTTTTCAATAAAATTATTGTCATCTGTTGAATAATTCGTGGTAAAGTGAAGAAGATACTTTAAACTAACTTACGTTTTAAATTGTAATATATACTCTAAGGGCGTATTCAGAAAGAAAGCTGAAAACTTATAAGCGCTTACCGGCGCTTGTCAGCGCTGCCATATAAAATTTGTATTGGTCTGCTTCAACCTGTTTCCTTTCCTTCCAACGAACCAGCGCTGACAAGCGCCGATAAGCGCTTATAAGTTTCCAGCTTTCTTTCTGAATACGGCCTAAGCTCGAAATATTAAAAACAGATTAAAAAAGTGTTAATCAGATTTTAAGTTTTCTATTACACTGTCTATTCCTTCCTTAAATAGTAGTTATGAACATAAAAATTTTATCTACATACTAGCTGCTCCGCGCGGTTTCACCCCGAGGCTCCACAGTCCATTACTGTTGGTCGTAGCAATCGGACCAGCCCCCCTAGACAAGTGGCTTTCTATTAGCGTAAAGTTCAATAGAATAGATTATGAATGTATGAGATTGACGTAATCAATCGTCGTCGTCGTCGTAATCAAACGTCAACCTCATACCTTCATAATCTATTCTATTGAACTTTACGCTAATAGAAAGCCACTTGTCTAGGGGGGCTGTAGTTCCGGAGATTAGCGCGTTCAAACAAACAGACAAACTCTTCAGCTTTATAATATTATTATGGTATAGATTTATAAATTTCCAGTTAATATCTAAACATGTTTATTTACAGGTACAACAATGGACTAACGTACAAAGTTATTAAAAATGTTAATAATATTTATTTTCCTTGTTTTCGCAAGCGGAGGATTACCCCAGAGGAGTAAGTTTTTGTTATTTTACAAGCCCAGTCATGTGGAACATCTTGTATTATGTACAAAATATTTAATGTGGTGACTATTAATTCAGTTATCGAAGGATCGACATTATAACCTATAAAAAGGTCAAAAAACCTACAGGAAAACATGTTTATTTTTTTATAAGAAATTGCATTTATTCCGACATCTAAATTTTACGTGATTTTACCCACCATTTTTTATTTTTTTAAATCTATATTGTGCCTATCAAACATTAATTATTGTTGTTTTTTGTAGTAACACTTCATTTTTCCGTTAAAATATTTTATTAGTCTAAGATACGTATAGCCACGGCTTCATTGCTATAGCTACCTACTGTAAAAGAAAAGATAAAAAAATCATCATTTGTTGTAAAAAAAATATGACTAAAATCAACATAAGTAGTTTACAACAAATTTTTAATTCGAATTCGAACTTATTTCATTAGGGTAACATAAAAAGGCTAAAGAAACCTTAATCTTCTTCTTATATATAAAAATGAATCGCAAAATGTGTTGGTAAGCGCATAACTCGAGAACGGCTGAACCGATTTCGATAATTCTTTTTTTATTATATTCCTTGAAGTACGAGGATGGTTCTTATGTAGAGAAAACGTAAACATGTACCACGGGCGAAGCCGGGGCGGACCGCTAGTGTATAATAGTATTTTAATATTATGTGCTTTAATTAAAGACTAAAAATATTATTTTTCAGTTGGTGAACCATGTATAGTACAGCCAACTCAAATAGTGGGTAGATGTGTACCCGCCAATCAGTGTGTTTCTGTTAGAGAGGATAATACGTAAGTATTTATATTTAATACTAGGTTTCCGCCCGCGGCTTCGCCCGCGCAGTCAAAGAAAAACTCGCATAGTTCCCGTTCCCGTGGGATTTTCGGGATTGCGTCATTTTCCCGGGATAAAAAGTAGCCTTCTTTCTCGGGTATCCAAATATCTCCATACCAAATTTCATGAAAATTGGTTCAGTAGTTTAGGCGTGATTGAGTAACAGACAGACAGACAGAGTTACTTTCGCATTTATAATATTAGTATTATAGTACACAAACAAACAATATTAAATAATACTAGTAAAGTATTATTTAATATTGTTTTGAACAATTACAAAGTTTAATAGTAGTTTTATTAGTTTGTTTGTTAAGTGTTAAGTGTTAAATTAATTACCTATTTAATTAGCAATATAAGCGTACATAATATATACCGGCTTGTCGAAAAAAAAATGGTTCCTTTTACGCTCGGCAGAGGCGCTTTTCAAATTCCCTTCAATACAATACAAATGGGAATTTGAAAATTATTTTTTGGGAAGATACGAATTTGACGATAGTTTTCGTGCTCTCCCCTCTATATATCCAAATCTTTATTATATTTATACATAACTAGCAAACCGGGCGAACTGCGTTTCGCTACCAGAGACACTTTTTCTTTGCTATAAACCTCACGGAGCCCGAGACCTTTCCAACGAATGCAAAACCGTGGAAATCGGTTCGTGCATTCTGGAGTTATAGCGCGTCAGGAAGGAAAACCCGACTTATTTTTATATAGTAAAATAACACAATATATGTTTTATTTTTCAGCCGTAACGGTATTAACCCATCTATATGCTCCTACACATTTGATGGTGTGATAGTTTGCTGTAGAGATGGATCGTCCATTTTGCAAGCTGCCACACGGCAGAGCGAGTAAGTAATATCTATACTAATATTTTAGAGCTGAAGAGTTTGTTTGTTTGAACGCGCTGATCTCAGAAACTAATGGACCGATATCAAAAATAATTTCATAGTTGGATATATAACTACGTGATCCCTGAGTGCTATAGATTATATTATGTACATGTACCACGGGCGAAGTCAAGACAAACCACTAGTATCTACTTTATAATAAATACTAGCTTACCGCCCGCGGCTTCGCCCGCTTTGTCTAAAACCTAATAAATTATATACTAAAACCTTCCTCTTGAATCACTCTATCTATTAAAAAAACCGCATCAAAATCCGTTGCGTAGTTTTAAAGATACAAAGGGACATAGGGATAGAGAAAGTGACTTTGTTTTATACTATGTAGTGATTACATATAATTCAGGTAACTACATATTTTGTTATTTTACTAAATTTTTCGTTACAGTCGCAGGCCAGTCTGGTCGAATCAATCAGCAAATAAAAATAGAAAATTGAGACTCAGCGAACGAAGTGAGTATGAACTATGAATTTATAGCCAACTAGCAAACCGGGCGAACTCCGTTTCGCCACACACACCAGAGACACCTTTTCTTTGCTATAAACCTCACGGAGCCCGAGACCTTTCCAACGAATGCAAAGCCGTGGAAATCGGTTCGTGCATTCTGATTTCTGGAGTTATAGCGTCAGTAAGGAAAACCCGACTTATTTTTATATTGTAGATTTCATAAAATAAATTAAGTTTCAAATCATTGACATACAAAAAACAACTAAACTCATAACTCTGCCTACATGTGCACTAGGCAGAGTTTTATTTATGAGCGAGACAATAGACTTTGAATATGACTGCCACTATATAAGCTATAATAAAAATGTGTGCGTGTACACACGTAAGAAGTGAAACTTCTTTATGACCTTATTTTTCAAAAAATATTTTTCTATATGCAACTTTACAGAAATATGTCGAATCACGCGTGGTAGGGGTAAGAAAACGTAACGAAAAAATGTTACACTAAATTTTTTTCATGAAGAATTACGAAGAATTACTAAGAATTTTTAAGAAGTTTCACTTCAATAATTAATATTAGCTATTACCCCCTACTAATATGATAAATTCGAAAGTAACTCTGTCTATCTGTAACTCTGTAACGCTTTCCCGCTTAAACCTCTCAACCGATTTTGATGAAATTTGGCACAGACAATCTTTAGACCCTGAGAAAGAACATAGGCTACCTTTTATTGCGAAATATGTACCACGGACGAAGCCGGGGCGGACCGCTAGTAATTTCTATGAATGGTAAAACCATGAAAGTCATCGAAAAATTTCTTTTATAACGTCAATGAGAGCTGATAACGAAGATTTACGGCAAAAAATTGTAAAAAAGTTGAAAAAAGAAATTATTTGTTGTCTTTTTTATTTGTTTAAATACAACATCAAACCTACATTTTTTCAATTGTTACAAAAACACACAAGATTTGAATTTTTAAGGGAAACTTCTTTACGCGCGTTGAGTAAAGTTTACTATTTTTTTATCTACCCCCAGAATGCGAAGAATACAGCCGGGGGGTGACACAAACGGTAGATTTCATCCCCCTCGTCCCAGACCCGGATACACTATCCATATCTGCTGCTAAATGTGATTATAATGGGGTGGAATTAATTGTGGGGGGAGAGGCTGCTAGTACTGGGGAGTTTCCGCATATGGTAAATATTGCGTGTTTTTTAGTTTTTTTTAACTAGTATATAATAATAGTTAAAAAAAACTAAAAAACACGCTTTTTATAGAAACCGAACTAAAAAATGGAATAATTTTATCAAATTAGTGTATTGTTATCGGTCCTCAATAAATCTACAAAGTTTGAACGAAATCTGGCCGTTCAAAGTGGGTCAAAATCGCGCCCAAAGAAGTCGGTTACAAAAAACAAACATACAGGTGAAGCTAATATAAAGCGTGTAAAAAAGTTAAAGTGGTCACAAAACATACAACTATCCATCAACAATCCATCCATACATCAATCATCATCCAATACTCACTTTATTAAACACTGTTGGCCGCTATTATTCCTGAATAATATACTTCTTAGGGCCGATTTTTCAATGCTTGGATAAAACTTATTCGTCGAATAATGTATAAAACTACCATTTTAAAAACGTATTCGAATTGCCCGTATTTGACAGTTTACGTGACATTTTAATATTATCGTGTAATACTTTATTGGACGGATAAGTTTTATCCAAGTATTGAAAAATCGGCCCTTAGTATATATCATTACTTATTAGATATTAGGTAGGTACTTTCTTTCTTTGTAGCCGTTAACAAAAAAAAAGAGGAGGCATCAATCAATTCGACTGCATTTCTGTTGCATCTTCATTTATTACCCCACAACTTTTGAAGTAAAACTTCTTTAGGCACGTTGAGAGTAAAATTTCATGGCAATACCGTCACGCCCCCAAAATGCGACGATTTTGGTATCTTTACCCCAGCCCAATAAGTTTCACTCCTGACACGTGTGCTCGGCACACACTCTCTTTTAATTGATATTATTTCTATATTTCACAGGCAGCCATAGGCTGGTTAGACGAAGACCAGACCTCCTACATATTCCTCTGCGGAGGGTCCCTTATCAGCTCTCGATTCGTTCTTACAGCCGGCCATTGTACTAAAACAACAAGACGGATAAATAACTCACCGACTATAGTACGTCTTGGAGATCAGAATCTGGACCCCAATGTGCAGGATGGAGCTGAACCGGTTGAAGTAAGTATACACACATACAAACATACAAATACATGCGTTTTAATCACACAAACACATACACATGTACATACAAATCTATACTAATATTATAAAACTGAAGAGTTTTTTTTAAACGCGCCAATCTCAGGAACTGGTCTGATTTGAAAAAAATATTTTGTTCATGTATCATTTTCTTATAATACATCATCACGCTAAGACCAACGAGAGCAGAGCCATGCGGGTGAAACCGCGGAGCACAGCTAGTTATCTATATAAACATTTATTTAAAACTAGCTGCGCCCCACGGTTTTACCCGCAGTGCTTCGCTCCTGTCGGTCTTAGCGTGATGATATTATAATATAGCCTTCCTCGATAAATAGGCTATACCGAAAGAATTTTTCAAATCGGACCAGTAGTTCCTGAGATTAGCGCATTCAAACAAACAAACTCTTCAGCTTTATAATATTAGTATAGATTAGTAGGATATTGGCGATAATATTTATTTATTCCTTTACAGGTGGGCATAAAAAACATAATAACACATCCACAATACCGTTCTCCCAGCAAATACAACGATATAGCGTTAATAGAACTCATGACAGATATAGACTTCAGTACTAACATCCGACCGGCTTGTTTATGGGTAAAACCTGACTTCAAGGGACATACTAGAGCCTTGGCTACGGGGTGGGGGGTTACAGATCCAAGTGAGTATAAGAATGATTGTTTAAAATGATATATTTTGTAAAATTAATGTGATTTTTTATGACTAGTACTTTTTTGTGCTTTTTTTGGAAGTGAAACTTCTTTATCGGGGTTGGAAAAAAATTTAGTGTTACATTTTTTCGTTACGCGTGACATTTTTCCGTTACGCGCCATCTTTTTCTTATCCCTACCACGCGAATTTATTTTTTTAAATTAATCATTCTGCCTTTGTTTTCAACTAACATCACAGACCTAAAACATACCTTTTTGCACGCCTCATAAGCGAAGCGTTGAGGTGGTACTACTGTCGCTTCGCGCAAAACATCTGATTTTTCAAACTTAAAATGTCTTTATGTA
>CAJQZN010009418.1:0-12100 GCA_907164685.1 Colias eurytheme | reverse complement strand
TTTTTTCATACGATACCTTCACGATACTCACAATAAAACGATGCTCTGAAGTGGTATTCACAATTTTCCAAATTACTCGACTTCCGGAATTCCTCGAACTTATGTCTTCTATACTAAAAAAAAAAATGTTCCATGTTTTTAATTGCATGTAAGATTATGAACATTGTTTTACAGAGTTCATCGCTCACAGACCTTATTTCGGCGTTCGACACAAAGGCTCAGGCTCACAGCGATTTACAGAAAATAACGGCTTTCAGTGGACAATTTGACAAGAACCACAAACCCACATTCTCAAAGGACGAGTATGGCAAGTGAGTTTTTTTGTTTGGCTTTGTTCTAAGCTGCTGTTAAATTGTACTAATTGCCTGGTATTTTCAACGACGAACATTTTGCCAATATTTGTCGTATAAACTCTTGTGAGTTTTCTGTGACGTCATAAACCCTAAAAAAGTAATGACGTCGTATTTACTCATGACCTTAGATTTTACCCACACAATACCAAATATGTACCACATATGAGTCCTTAAAAAATAAGCTCTACTTACAAAAGCTCCTACGGTATCTTATTTGTATCTCCCCTATAGTGGGGTCAGCCTTCGCGAACAATATTGAATAACGCCTTTTACCTAAATAAATATCCGTGGCCTTAACACTTAAACTTTGATGCGATCTTTGAGTGGGGAGTCATGGAAAGATATTGAGTACGGGCACGGCCTACTTTTATAAAGAGGTCAATGGCTACATTATTGAATAGCTTTTTACCTTGCTAAGGATGTGTGGCACTAAATTTATTTTTTACGTTCTAGAGATATTATAAGATATTACTTTTTGAATTTGATACTATTCTATTCCGTTCTAGTTCAAAATATATACTTAGTCTCAGTAAATTATTCAGTCTCACGTTCTTGCCGCTTATGTAGATTACCTACGCACTGGATATAAGTATATAGCACTCCAATCTCCATTAGTGCAAATAAATTTTTGATTTGTATGCATTAAATTAAACTTAATAGGTAATCAAAAAACAGAAAAAAATATATACTTATTTAAAAATTGTGATATTAAGTATCACTGTGTAATATAGAGCTTTTATTATATCTTTTTTCTAGGAATAAATGTTTTTCTTTCTTTCTTTCTTTCTATTAAACAAACGAATAATTCTTGTTAGTCATGAAAATACATAGTACCTATTTTAGATAATTACGACTTTTTATAGAGAAGTGGCCAATAAAATGCCCTGATTACTAGATTATTGACATGTGGTTGAACACTACGCGAGCGAAGCCGCGGGCTAAAAGCTAGTGGTACTGAAATAAATAAGTAAAACGTGATTGAATTAACAAATGTGAACGAAAGAAAGGAATACATTAAATCGTAGCATCATATTTAAATTGTAGACAAGTTTCCAAGAAATCTCCAATTGTTTTGATCTTTTAACACCAGTTAAAAGTTTTTCAGATGTCATCAGCGACGCCATCGTTTTTATTACAAACCACATATTGTTCAGACGTTTGTATACCACAGCTGTTCGCGCCAATCTTGAACAAAGATCCAAATAAACATTCCTAAGAATTTGACTAAATACCTTCCTACTAAATGTTTACTGTTTGAAACAATTTCTTTGATAAGTATTCAAAACACGCTAAAGATAATTTTGTCCACAGTATCTGTGATATAGCATTAAATAAAGATTTTCTTACGATAAAATATGGAGTGCTATTCACATTCTAGGGAAATACACAACTTAGTTTACGAAGAATTTAAACGAATGTGACATGAAGAATGTCCACGCATGGAATTTTATTTACTTATTTTTATTTATTTAACTCTTTAATAGTTGTACATGGTTGTATAGAACAGTTGTACAGAAGCCTTAGAACTATTTACACATAGAACAGTACCACTATTTTGGCGGCCTTATCACTTAATAGTGATCTCTTCCAGGCAACCACGGTAAAAGGTAAACAAGCAAAATGATCACTAATTGGCGGGACGAGAACAGAAAAAGAATAATTAATAGCAAGAAAACAAAAAAATAATAATATATAATATTAATAAAACGTTCTATTTTGAATGGAAAGATATTAAATACTTATTACTTAAATAATTTTGCAAAAAAAATTACGATGCATAAATATTTTAAATTCTCGTCTTTATATTATTCTTATTCAATGACTCAATGAACTCAGTGTTATCAATATATTATCGAATATGTATTTATCTAGAATTAAACATGTCAATGTAGCATCAAAATCAATGTCTATAAATATAATATAATATATCTATATACAAATAATATAGTACCTTTATACTTAAAACGAGAACCAGATTACAATACTTGCATATAACCTAAAACTATGTTTCTTTCTCAGACCAATACCAGGATCAAAAACAGAATTCCGAGGAGCAGAAGCCCAGGCAAGAGTATGCACAGAGATGAAGGAACTATGTGAAATCATCAACGAATACGGAAAATCTCCCTGCAAGAGTCTGTTAACCCCTGAACTACAGGGTTCTACAAAAGTAATATCCTTCGGAGAACTGTTCACGGTACGTAAATAGAATAAAAAGTTTTAATTTAAATTCTCAGCTTTGCTCTGTGTCGTATTATATAGTGAATTATAGAAATTGTCATTTACTAGGAATTTTTATTTCTTTGACAGATTTTATATTTTGCGACTTATTTTTATGTAGGACATTAACTCATAACTGATAGTTTCCCGTTTTTTGAAAACGATGATTGCAGGAATAAGCTTAGCTAGTTTTCGAATAAAATTCAGCAGTTAATATTAAGATATAATTAAAAAATTAATCAAATTCTTCATAAGTTTTTCGTATTCTCTATTGACTGTATGTAGGAGGTAAATTATTATTATAAGGTAGAAACAGACCCAAATTCTATGAACGGAGCGTGGGCACAGTATCTATAATTAATTATATTACTAAATTGTTTCTAATATGCATCTTATTACTTTTTGAATATTAAAATACATAAATCTCAAAATTGGTGTTAATACCTTATTTGTCGAGTTCAACAGAGGTTACGTATATAAACAAAAATGTATTGAATATATCTAATGTATTGAGTATATCCAGGCGTTCACACGGATCTATAACAACGTAAGAATTTGTACAAAATTGTTCAGTCAACATAATATAGTTAGACCCCATCCTTGGTTTAGTGGTTAACGCGTGAGCGTAGATCGATGTGACCTGGTTTCGATCCCGGTAGAGACTAAGAAAAAAAACTCTCGGTCTGGCAGGATAGAAAGCTGATCACAGACACTTGTCCCTAAAAGAAAATCGATTAGTGAAACACAAGTGTATGTATAATTCATCTGCCTGCCTGCCGCCTTCTCGAGGACACGGGACTTCACAATATATTGATAAATTCTTCATTGAAACATCCAATATTATTCTGAGAAACTGTCATAGAATAAACGCTAGTTGCTCTTATAATCTCTACACGTCTACAGACAACATAAAATTTAGATAAGACAAACAAAATATTTTAAAACTTCGCCTAATGTCTGCGAGACATTCATTAGTCTATTTATAAATATTCATTGTTATGTCACAGAACACAAGGCTCGCAAAATTTTCGCGCACATTTAAATAATAATCAGAGAGAAAAGAAATAACTGAATTACGGACGTGTCAATTTAAAATATGGATTTCTAGGATTTCGCAGTTTTTCAAAATAATGACAAATGTTTTCAAATAGATTTCAACGTTATATTATTTCCATTTCTACATAATTTGAAAGTTTTATTTTAGTTTGAAACAACTATTAAACATAATATTATACGTATAGGTAAAAGAAAAACATAGTGGGCTTATTGCCTAGTACCCACAACACAAGCCTTAATTGAGCTTACTGTGGGACTAGGTCGATTTGTGTAATAATGTCCTATAATATTTATTTATTTTATTTATTTATTTATTATATTTGAATGAAATTATCCACAAAATGATAGGTAGTTCTTAGAAATCTGTGGTAAAAGCCGTAATTAGAATTTTATATTAAATGTCACGGTGTTTCTTTATAATTGGTAATACGAGGAACTTAATTTGGATACACGTTTTTTAATCTGGATTAATTTTTACAAGTCAGTTACGAAAAAAAAACTAGTAATTATTCAAAAGTATCTTTATTTTAATTTAGATAATATAATATCTATTCTATAGGTATTATTTATCTTATATATTTCATTGATTTCATTGTTTGAGAAATAAGACTTTATTAATTATTAAAGTATTGATGTAATTGTGAAGAAACACTACAAAACATAAAAACATACTTCTTGAGATATTAACAACACTTTTAACATTAAATAAGATACAAATACGTGATATTATATTGAATTATGAAGAACTATGTGGGAGGTGATTGAAAGTTTACGATCAATCTGAAAACTTTTCATACTTTGCAAAGTTAAATAGCATCCTATTTAAATATCACGCTTCCTACAAAGTTACAATTTTATATTTCCCAATTTCACGTTAAAGCATTTTGCGTTGCTGTTCTGAAACAACTTTAGGTAGGAGTTGGAATTAACGCGTAGGTGAAATAAAATGCACTAACTAGGCTCTGGGGATTTTGAGAAACAGGGCTTCAAAGACGAGTGCTTTTAGGCTAATACAAAAACATTCATAACTTTTTGATGCGTTTATGCAAAGTAGCAGGAACTGTTTCATTTCAAAGAATAGTAGATATATTCGTACCATAGAAACCTAAGTATATGGATTTTCATATTGTTAGCTTATGTCACAATAAAGATACTTTAGAAAGCTTTAGAAAGTCAAATAGATTTTCTATTTTCGGCCTTTTCCGGTATATTTACGCACAAAACGTTTGAATATACAAACATTTTCAAATTTAGAAGTGGCAAGAGTGATTCAATTTATTCGACAGCATGTTTATTTGTTTGTCACTTCTAAATGGGAATCCATATTGACGTTAAAACAACTTCGCTTTATGTATTTTCTATTGAAAGCCTAAATTTCTGCGAAATAAATTTTGCCGATATTTTTTGGTGGAAATTCACAGATTATATAAGATATACTGCATAGTGCATAAATCTAACGAAAATTAAAATGCTACTTACGTAATAGATCCTAAAAGAAACTAGAAAGAAAATGCCTCTATATGTTTATGTTTTCAAGCAATACATGAATTTTAATTTGCTTTTTCATCGACACCGCGTCGAAAAAACTTATCATGCATTTCATTGATTCACCTTTTTTCATTTAATTTACTTTGTTTGTTTTGTTCTCTGAAATTCCAAAAGGCAAGAGAAAATAATGTTTAAATACATTGAACTGTTTCCTTTGGTCAACAATCACTCACACAGTGCATATAATATTAAAATGAAACAAAAAAACATTTCCTATTTGCCAATGTTGTTTGTATTGCAATGATGTTGATTGAAAATACAATACCTATGTAAAGATTTTGCTGATGTGCTTCTCAGTACAGGAATGTTAATACAGGGAAATACGGGGTAATACGAGGAACTTAATTTGGATAGACGTTGTTTAATCTGGATTAATTTTTAAAAGTCAGTAACAAGTCAGTACGAAAACTACTTTTTACTAGTATTTATTCAAAATTATCTTTATTTTCATGTAGATTATTTTTAGTGGCTAGCCACTTGTCCACTAGCTACCTGATTAAAAAATACAAGTCCCACACTCCCAAATAATGTGATTTTCATCATCTCCAACAAACTCGTTAACTTTTTATAATATTAGTACCAATAGCATAGTTAACACAGTCTATTGTTAAGCATTTCTCTTAATAATAATATTCTCAGTACCTATACCTTCTGTAAAACACCAATTTTACTTATAATTGGGCATTCAACTTTCAAAAATCGAGATATTATCATACAGCGATATTTTTAACACCTGACTAAACATCTAACAATGAGATCTGTGTTTTACGAGCCTTTGTCTGGTTTAAAATAAACAGCAGAAATCAATGCGACGAGACAATAATGATTTTGGCACGTAATTCTATTACACATGTGAGAAATATTTCAAGACTAACAAAGATTTTCAAGAAATTGTTGTAATTCAAATATATAGAAATCAATTCAAGATAATTCTTTCCTATTATCGTACCTACAGGGTTTACTTTAGTTTAGACAATTTTTAATAACTTTCCTAGTTCTTAATTTTCAAATTTCTACAGTTAACTTCCTAATCCAAGTAGAGACAAATCTAGTTAACCAAAATCCATTCCGCCATGAGTATACAGTGATATAAGTAACTTAACTTTATTTTATTCTTAACAATAATGACATTTAAGCTTAAGCATCAGCTTCTAAACTTTATATTAGCTCTGTGGGTGTCGTCACTTGAAACGTTCTCGTCATAGTTCAAAACAAAAGAATTGAAAGCTAAAATATTACTTGTAGTTTTAGAATAGCGAAAAATAACATAGTACCTATATACACTTTAATGCTACATAAGAGTTATTTTAATGTTATTCAGTTCCCAATATTGACAAAAATAAGATTTATTTTAAACATTTTTCGTACCTATTGTTTTAACACTATATAATAATATGAAGTGAATGAGAGTGAAACACTATGTAGGTATTTATTATTATGTAGTTAGGTTCATTAATATTACATAGGATAATCTCAGTCTGTTTAGAGTAGATGAAAATTACTACAATTTAGACAACAATCCTCAGACTCAGTGAGGAACGTGCCATGTCCTAGAATATTCCTAGATATTCTATCTAGTCTCGAGACACAAACTGTGTCTCTGAATAGTGACTATTTCCCGTTATTTATAACTTAGTTATCTAGTTACAACTTACAACTTAATCTTAAGTACAAGTTTAGTTACTATTTCTTAAATGGTAATTTTTTTTTACCATTTACATAGGTAATTGATAATTATAGTATTTTCCAATACTTATATAATTGTATGAATATAAACATACCATTTCATGCTATTCATGATGCATAGGTACATAAATATTTAATTATTGCAAATCGTTCTTAAAAATTAAAATTAAGATATTGAGACCGATTTAATTAAACTTTAACTCTTATTTTTTTGTGAAACGAAAATTTATTTATAGGTATTTCAATTTAAAATATTCTTTAAGTATTATGCACTTCTACTGCTTAAATGAATTTTTATAAAGCATTTTAAAATTTAATTTAATACAAAACATTTAAGAAGTTTTTAAATTATAGTCATAGAGCATCTAATATCAAATTTTAAATTCTTATATTAGGTTGCATTCAATATAAATTCATTCTAGCGAGACAAGACTTTTTGCAATACATTTTAATCCATCTCAGTGGTGAACGATCTTTGAAGATTTATACTTCAATTAAATGGAATCTTAGAAGGGTACCTTATGTGAATGACTCCTGAAAGCAAGAGACACCATGATAGTACTTATAAAACCTTCGATGAGAAATATTGTTAGTGAATAAAAGTTAGAGGCGTAGGACGTTTTATTATTTTTTTATGGTACGCGCTTCCCTAGTAGGTACCCGTTCACTCTACACTCGAAAACCCCCATATTAAACTCGTCGGGAAACAGTAGTCAATAGGAATCAAACGAAAATAATGACTTAGGGAAAGGAAATAATTATTGTTTCATTAAGGATTTTTTATACCTTAACTTACAAAAAATATTATTAAAGTGTAGATACCTCTGGCACCTTTTGTTTTTTTATTCTTCGAATTATTTGAGGGATTCTAGAATTTCTGCAACAATTTCAGTTATAGAGATAGGGACGTTCTAATTAACTTTAAACAATTATTTCCGATATAGTTTTACTAATATTTTCATTGTTAATATATTAAACCTAATTTTTGTATTAAGGCATATCGCAACTGAGCTTTTCCAACATATATTTCTATCCATCTCATAAATCCATGCCACAACATCTGCCTACAAATCCCCATCAAAACATCCAAACACAAATAATAAACCATCAGGAACAATGGTTAAAACGGAATCAGTCATGACGTCACACATTCCACCCGCCACGGCCGCTCGTCGACGCCAACATTTGAACTTGGCATACATTTCGACGATAATTCGTAATTAGCAACACCGCTCCATACCGAATAAGGAAGCGACCTCAGCACTCTGAAAATAGCTCGGAAAGTGCGTTTTCAGTTGCTTTATGCTTGAAATGATTCAGGATGAGGATGCGAAACAAAAGAAAAATGGCATTCATATCAACCTTCTATTTGATTGATTCAATATCTTTTTTTTACTAACTGTAGTGTTTAATTCAGCTATAACTCAAACTCAAACATTTATTTATTCAATTAGGAATCGTCGTAACATATTTTTAACATTTACCATCGACTAATTAATTAAACAATTGTTTAGTAAACAGAAAAATATCAAATTTAAAGTGTATGTTATCAAAAGAAATCATTCTTTCGATTACTGACTTAACGTCGAGTAAAATATTGCTTTAACAAAAATATCGTAAATGTATTTTACAAACTAACATTGACCTGTCCGGGCGTTGTTTACCCGGAATGAGACTAACCCAATTCAAACGAAAACATTCTTAGAATGGCTCTTTCAATTACTATTACGATTTTGATTGGTTGTTCACATTAATTTACTTATCAATAAAAATTTGGCCATTACAGCCTTTATAATGTTATTTAAAGTTTCGGAATTCTAATAATAATAAATATTATAAATATTATGTTACTATACCACAATATATGACATGGCATTTAAACATAAATCTAGATGTGTGATAAATCTTAAAATATCCACAAAAAAAATCTGGAACTTTTATATAGCAATGCTTTTTGCTAGTTAGTTATAGGTACATTAATGACTCCTTCAGGCATAGTAAATACAATCAATTTTTTATGAAACATGTCAAAATTGCACATTATACAGGAATCTAATAAGAAACCTCAAGTGCCTTTTTATTTCTCAAAATAGACGTTTAATGAGACAAAAACGATATGATTTCAAAATCATGTCACGTCCAAAAAATATTTGCGTTTGGAATCTCTGAAAAGCTGTAATTATAAAAGAACGCTTACTCAGAAGTCAATGTTTTCCCCATTTGTAACCTTCACAATGTCATTTGTTATATGGCTAATTAAATAATTTATTCAATACGTATAGCTTTTGCGTAACTTAAAATGTCAAAAATAAAGAAAAGAAAGGTGGTTCAGACAACATAAAAATCTGGTGACAAGATTATAATATTATTTAGTCTTCTCTCTAATAGAATGTTCTCAAAATCACGCGAGGACTCGATGAGGTTAAAAAATCGTTTAAAATATAACAGCAGAGAAAATTGCAAGAAGATTGAAAAATTATTACCTAGAATGGTTATAGAGGGCTGTCGATTAGTGTTAGCCTAAGAAAATGACTGAATTTGGGTTATGTTTATGTACCTATTCGTGTACTATAGATACTTGTAACTTGTAGATAATATTATTAAACATCCCTTCCATCCTTTCGACAAGTTTAAGACTTATGGATAGAGTCACTAATAGATAGATAGATAAGCTACATAGAACATATCTTGTAGTTGCGAAACTGGGAATTAATCTGCTGTCAACATAAAACTTTGGTTACTAAAATACCGAAAGAAATTTTATACTTAAAACCGTTCCAGTCTAGTTATGACGCCCGCTTTATAGCATAAATATTTGCGATAAATATTAGAATAATTTTAGATATTATGTGTCGTAATACGATGATCGTATAATCACTGAAATAAGATTTATGTAAATATTATGAATACTGTAATCGATTGCAAAATATGCGAAGCATGCGGAACTGTAGAGATTAATAAAAACTTCAGTACAGCTGTTACTGTATGTTTCTTGTTTACAATCTGAATTTAGATTGATGATTTCTTTATCTTTTTACTCAAAGTATATTTTCCTCTTAATTTTGTTACGCAATCAAATTGCTAACATATGCTTTGCGAGAGTGGATTTTGGTCTAACGCTATCCTCGTAAAGAAGGCCTACGTCCTTGTGGTGGGAACAAGCGTGTCGAATTATGGCCTAAAGCTTAAATCATAATAGCAGCATGTGTCCTTGCTATGGGAACAATATAGCCTAATGATGTTTATGTACCTAGTAGAGTACCTAACAGTTTTGTTTACGGATACTGTACTATAACCTATATTCGACTAATATATCAGCCACATTGCTTATCATCCATCGAATATTTATTACCCTATAGATATTAGATACCAATATAAGATGTAATGGCAGTTGCAGACTCCTGTGCCATAAATCAAACCCTTTACTGCCATTATCGAGTTCTAATAGAAATTGAACGAACGTCTATACATATTGAATTATTGAAGACTAGATTTCCGCCCGCGGCTTCGCCCGCGTTTGCAAAGGAAAACCCGCATAGTTCCCGTTCCCGTGGGATTTCCGGGATAAAAACTATCCTATGTGTTAATCCAAGTTACCCTCTATATGTGTGCTAAATTTCATTGTAATCGGTTCAGTAGTTTTTACGTGAAAGAGTAACAAACATCCATACATCCATACATCTAGATATTAGATATAAGATAAAGCAATTGATTAGTTCGTTCATTCTTTATAGATAAAATAAATACCAAAAACCTTTTTACGTAGTTTCAGTTAAGCTGATTTTAATCCTAATATATTATGTAGCTTAACCATATCTTTGCATTTATATAACTTAAAACCTCCATTTTAGTAGATACATAATACAATTTGTAAAAAAAGATGAAAGCAGAATAATTAAACATAAAAGAATCATTTAAAACTACATTATTTATCATAATCGGACAACCAAATAATCAGAAAGAATACAAAAAAAGATAAACCAAAACTTTTATATTCCATACATATAACGAGGATAGAATATTACTTCCCATGTTCAAAATTATTTGCCTCACATAATATAAATGAAATCCATATCTACTAATATTATAAATGCGAAAGTAACTCTGTCTGTCTGTCTGTTACTCAATCACGCCTAAACTACTGAACCAATTTGCATGAAATTTGGTATGGAGATATTTTGATACCCGAGAAAGGAAATAGGCTACTATTTATTGCGAAATATGTACCACGGGCGAAGCCGGGGCGGACCGCTAGTAAATAATATGATGCTGCACTTACGATGAGAGCCAAGAAAGATCATCATGATGACGTGACTAGAAAATAAATTATATTCGATACAGAATTGTGATACCGATAATGTAAACAAACCTTGTTTTTTATCCGGGAAATGAAATATTGCTGATAAAAAAAAACAGATCCGATTTTAATGGCGTATATAGAATATTATTATCCGCTCGTGGAAGTTCTTAATCTTCTATTTAATAAATCTAATAATATCTTATACTGATTCCTCAAACCTTGCGGATTTAAATTAAAAAGGGATTAATTTTAAAAAAATATATCTTCTTGGGAAAATATAATTAATATGTTGTTTTATTGTTTCAGATATACACAGTTATATCAGATAAATTAGTTGGCCTGTTACTGAGAACGCGAAAACATCATTTAACGTACTTTGAAGGAGAGGTTTTATTCCAAGTAAGTAATAAAGTAAAATGAATAGTCATTTTATTACAAATCCATTGATTCCATATTGATTCAATGATATTTTTCAAGTTATAAAATTCTTATAAAGAAATTTTTTGAACTCTCAAACTCAAACTCAAACTCAAACTCAAACATTTATTTATTCAATTAGACTTCTTAAAGAAGCACTTTTGAAACGTCATTACATATTTTAAAATTTACCACCGATTCGGAAAGCAGTATCTACGGAGAAGAACCGGCAAGAAACTCCATAGTTGCTCTTTTAAATCATGTCAGTTTTACAATTTTACAAAATACATATGTAACAACATATAAGTATTGTAATAACATGCCAAAGAACTGTCCTGTGGTTAAGAACTGTCCTGTTTTTTTTTTTTCTCCACAATCATTTAATGGGGTAGATACTTCTCAAATCTGTGAGATTCTATTAATCAATATTAGTAATACACAATGCATTCTACCTACATTTAATAATTTATTATGAAATTACCACTTAATAATAATTAATTGAACGAACGCCCTAATTGAA
>CAJQZN010009400.1:0-12047 GCA_907164685.1 Colias eurytheme | reverse complement strand
TCCTTTGAAAACGCGGGCGAAGCCGCGGGCGGAAATCTAGTAAATAAATAATAAAAAAATCCTCCTTTTTTGTAAAAAAAATCTCTCACAGAACATCCTAGAATAACAAGAATTTTAAGCCTTCCTTAGTTACATACAACATTCTTCTGTTATATAATGTTAAGTTAAATCTAATTATAAATAATAAATACAGTTAATAATAACATCATAAATAAATTTATCAAATTAAAACATGGCGTAACATAATATTTAACAATATTTATTAAAATTGCCCGTTAACTGATTGAATCCCATTAAAGTTTATTGCATTAGGTCACGATTGAGAACAGAATATAGTAGGAGTAACCTTTTGAAGCCCCAATAGTGCAGTTATGTGAGAGCTTGACGTGGGCCAGTAAGAGGCTTATCTTTTCATTTACCTTCATTTAATTTTGCTCGGTTCAACCACATGGTTTTAACAAGCTGTTTTACATAAACTATATTATAATTGTGTGTTAAATTCATATTTGTTAAGGCTAATTTTTAGGTAGGTATTTACAAACATGATGTTATGTTAAGGGAATGATTGTGTACGTAAGCATGTACCCAGGTAATTAGTCTTCTATATCTTTCTAGGCTTTAAATTTTTTTTTAGTCTCCTCTAGTGATTGTATCTATGGGTTTTGAGTTGGCATATACAAAATAAATAAAACATAGGGAAAAACTAAGTTATAACAATTGTTATAAAGGTCAGAGTCCCTATAAGTAGTTAGGCTTATAGCAGTTCATATATTAAAACATAAATAATATTATATATTGCAGAAAGTGACAAATTATTACAGACTAAATTACAGTCTTTTCTTTATTATAATTCATAAATCTAAAAATTAAAAATGTGGTTATATTTTTAAACCCGTACAGCATTTGTGTATGTGTATAATACACATACACAAATGCTGAATAATGTATAGGCTATCTTATCCATTTACCATGTGACTATAGTAAGTTATGTGCTGATACTAATTTTAAATGCTTATATAAAGCAAAGTTAAAATAATAATTTACTAGGATTAGGCTTCCTAGTAAATTACATATAAGATGCACCAAGTATCTAAATATACACACATATTCACTTGGTAAGGAATATGAAATATTGAAGATGTGATAATGTAGCAGGTGCCTATTTATTTTCTTGCATACCGACCATTATGAATATTCAGTAATGAGGTAGAGTAGACAAGGTTTAGTAAAGTAGATGATAGTAGTAGCCATTTTCAAAACTGTTATAGGAGCCATTTCATATAAATTATGTTGGTTAGATAAAGTATCTTGTATCTAGAATATTCCAAAACTCTTTCAGATATGGTCTGGCACGTCAGACGTGCGGGTCCGGCGACGGCATGGTCATAGTGTAGCGCTTGGAGTGCGCGAGACCGTTCCCATTGACATGAAATTATTTGGCCAGATTCATACATTCGGCATCAGAAATCCTATCGAAAATGTGTTATAAATTGTTGCCTAGTAGCATCTAGAATTTTCGAAATCTATTTCAGACATGGTCTGGCACGTCAGACAGCGTCGCCGCGTGTGGTTCAGGCGATGGTACGGTCATAGTGTGGCGCGTGGGTTGCGCGGCGCCGCTGCGTGTGCTGCGCGCGCACCGTAGTGAAGTCTGCTCTGTGGATTGGTTGCGAACACATTTGTTAAGCGCGAGTTGGGATACGACGGTGAAATTGGTGAGTCTTTTTGTTTTTAAATAATTTATGTATGTATGTATTATGTTGCTTGTTTATGATTTAAAGTTGTTCGGTTTTTAATTGGATGCGTGATTGTTTTATGCCATGATTTTATTAATTTTTTTTTGCTAAATATTTAGTGTAATAAATATCAATTCTTTGTTATTAAAATATGTATGATAGGTATGGTTTATTGAAATGTTATATGGTTGTACTGTACTTAAACATTGCATTTTATTGCATGCACATCATTTAGATAATAGGTTGTTCGGTTATTTCCATTATAATTGTTTTTATAAATTAAAACAATATATTGCATTTCAGCTGGGTCATACCTTCTATTTTTTATTATATATTAAAATAAGACGGGTAATTCATAGAAATTCTTGAAAGCTGTTAGGAAATTTACATTTAAAGAACAATAAAGACTGAGTTAATGATGTATTTTACATTACTATTATATAAAAAAAATCTGTAATTCTGAATACAATATCGATATATGTACTTAAATAAAAGTTTTGGATGAACTGATTTGACTTCATTTACTTCGTATGAACTATTAACTTAACAGTCGCCTACTAAATTCTATTGAAATAACATTTTATTCGTTGACAATAATAATTTTTAAAGTCTATTGTATCGCTCATTAGAAAATTCTGCCCAATACACACGCCTAGGCAGAGTTTTGCTTTAGGACATTTTCGCGCTCGATTGTGAATAGTTATTTATTATTCACTTAATTGTTATGAGGCTAAAGAAAATTCTATACATATTTGTTTTTTTTAAATCTCTATTTTTTTAAGGCAAGCATTTGACCATCGCTTCGCCTGATGGAAAGCGACAAGCGTGGCTTAGGATGGAGCCTGTTTGCCTAATAAGTGTCTATTCACATTTCTCTTGAATAAATCCAGATTGTAGTTTCTGGGAAAAACGGAAGCCGGAAGATTGTTCCACTCCTTACTAGTACGCGTAAGAAAGGAAGAAGCGATGGTCTATAGAATCAAACATTAAAGACCATAGACTCTATGGTCTTTAATGTTTGATTCTAATTAGCTTGACTGTCGTTTGATTTCATCTTTATAGTCTGTGGCATTTCCTACTCTTATGAGTTATAGTAAAATAAAAAAATCCAATAAGAATTAAGGCAAGTGCTTAAAATGCACAATGTTCGTGTATAAAGTATATTGTGTATTTTTACTAACGGTATTTGCGATACTAGCCGCTAGGTGACTCGCTAAAGATAGAGATTTCTAATAGTAAAAAAAAAATCCAATCAGTCAAGTAGTTTTTGAGTTAAATCGTTATGCTGGCAGAATAACTAAAAAAAATCTAAACCTTTTTTTATAAGTAAATAATATTTTTTACCGATTTTAAAATTTTAAATAGGTAATAAAAGAAGTGTCTAATAAGTTTTTTTGTAAATATGAACTATTAATTTTTAACGAAACTTAACTAACAATATTTTCTCACTTTTTCTCTCATGAATTAATCCCAAAACATCAATAAATTGAGACTTAGATATGCATAAAGTACACGAACTCATCACCAATCACTAATCCATATAATTGCACCATACAAAAAAAAAATGGAAATTACGATAAAATTGTCATATAGTTATTAGGTACCAAGAAAAAATGTTTATATGTATTTTGCCTGTTATACGAGCTCTATAGAATTCACAGTACTTATACAAATTTATGTGAAAAAACCTGATTTACTCGCTCTAATGACTAGCTTCTAAATAGTCACATTATATTGCATGTAATTTGAGAGCAATTAAATAATGCAAGTGAGTGAGTGGATGTAATTTTTTTTATCACAGTACCTACCAGCAACAAAGTTGCTAATTATCTACTACGAAGATGTATGTTAAATAATAGTTATCTATATCGACATAGCGATATTATCGATGTACTTTATTTTGAATCATAATATGAAGAGCGCATTTTCTTTCTTTCTTTCATTTATATAAGTTATACATTTTGTACATTATAAATAAATATTTCCTGGACAATTTCACACACGGCACGATCTGATCCCATACTAAGCTTTCGCCTGTGTTATGGAAACCAGATGGCTGATAAACATACATATTATATAATTTTAAATAAATACTTATATAGATAATTAACACCCAGACACAGAGCAAACATCCATGTTCATCACATAAATATTTGCCCCGGGTGGGAATCGAACCCACGACCTCTGGCTTGGAAGGCAGGGCCACTACCAACCAAGCCAACCGGTCAGTCATTGAACCAACAGTCTTACAAATAATAATATTATCATTGAGACTATCAATAAGAGTTTAAAGTTTGCCTTTATTTTATACCATAAATCGCTGTTGTAGATAGAGAGAGAGAGAGATCTAGCTACTATTTGATTGAATGAACGCGCTTGTCATTCGATCAATTAGCGCATTCAACCAGATGACGGTGACATAGATATCCCAACAAATTGATAAATCTATATGAGGTTGATGAATCATATGCATATAACATTAAGTTTTTCTCTATAGATACTGTTTTCCGAATCGGTGGTAAATGTTAAAATATGTTATGACGATTCAAAATTGCTTCTAGAACAAGTCTAATTGAATAAATAAATGTTTGAGTTTGAGTTTATAAATGAGAAATTTTGAAGTGAAACTTCTTTATCGGGGTTGGAAAAAAATTTAGTGTAACATTTTTCGTTACGCGTGACATTTTTCCGTTACGCGCCATCTTTGTCTTATCCCTACCACGCGTGATTCGACGTATTTCTGTAAAGTTGCATATAGTAAATTATTTTTTGATGAATAAGGTCATTAAGAAGTTTCACTTCTTACATGTACACTAGTACACGCACACATTTTTATTTAAGAATAAAAATCGCATTAGATAATATTATGTGTCTTACGTTCCCCAACCATTTCAGTGGGACCCCGAGTCGGAAACATGTCTCAACACATTCTCGGGTCACTCGCAGCTGGTTTACACGGCAGCATTTTCCCCACACTCGCCAGCAACATTCGCGTCGGTGTCCGGTGATGGACACCTGAAGCTGTGGTCCTGTGCAGAACCTTCTAGACCAGCGGCTGTTGTTAAGGCACATGATGCGGAGGTGAGCTCTATATGGTTGTGATAAGGTGCAGTTTTGTGAGAAATAAGTATCTTGGTTAGAAGTCACTCGCAGTTGGTCTAGACTGCCGCGTTCTCCCCGGTGAAATTTGCATTTATGCGAAAGTGAGCTCTATGCGGTAGTGATAAGGTTCAGTTTTGTGTGTAGTCACTCGTAACTGGTTTACATATTCCGGTGACATAAGCGTGTATGTCCGGCGATGGTCATCTGAAGCTGTGGTCCTGTGCAGAACCTTCTAGAACAGTGGCGGTTGTGAAAGCGCATGAAGCGCAGGTTAGCTCCTATGGGATTGCAATAAGGTTCAGTTTTGAATAACGGTAGATTTTTTTTTTGTATATACATATTTTCAACGTATAAATAAAATACTGAAAGAATATTGGCATAACTTTTAGTATGCACCAACTATATTACCATTTTTTTTCTTTTTCTAATTTTGATCCAATTTCAATATTATTTGTTATCTTTCGAGTTTACTTGATAAAAATTAAATTGCAGGTATTATCCTGTGATTGGAGTAAAGCAGAGGCGCACGTGTTAGCGACTTCAGGGTCTGATGGACTCATACGAGGCTGGGACCTTAGGAGACTTACGGCACCTATGTTTACGCTTAAAGGTAGACAATACTAGTTATATTAGATTTTTTATGTTTGTATGAATGTAAATCGTTTTTACGAATAAAGCAACAGATAAATAATAATTGTTTTTATTAAATAAACTCATTGATTAGTTCAGATGGAAAATATTAATTTTTAAGAAATAAATTATAATAATATAATATCTTATACTATTTCCCAGGATGTGAGTGCGCTGTAAGAAGAGTTCAATTTTCACCACATGCGTCTTCAGTAGTCGCCGCTGTGTCATATGATTTCACTACGAGGTAAGAATTGTTTATTAAGGGTTGATTTTTCAATCCTTGGTTAAAACTTATTCGTCGAATAATGTATAAAACTGCCATTTTAAAAACGTATACTAATTGCCAGTATTTGACAGTTTACGTGACATTTTAATATTATCGTGAATATATATTTATTGGACGGATAAGTTTTATCCAAGCATTGAAAAATCAGCCCTAAATCAAATCGACGTATTACTAAACTTCTTAACTACCTATTTAATATTTATATAGAACTTTGATACGGTGTATACCTTATGACTCATTGTATTTATCAGTGAAAAATGGGCGGGGTCTTTACTGAGTTTACTTCGAACAAAATAAAGCCCTGATTGACTGTCCTTAAGTTTAGAAGTTTAGTTTTAGACACTTCGGGAATGGGTCAATGATAATGCACATAATATGTGCATTATCATTGACCCATATTATGGTTAAAATTGATATGTGTAATAAGGTACACCAAATTCCTGTTTTTGTAATTCTAACTGTGTTATTTTACTTAAATAAAAAAAAAGACGTGTGGCACTCGGGGACTGCCGCGGTTAAGCTATTGCATGCTATGCCTTCAAGCCACACCTCCGCGCCCGTCGGAGTGGGGAGCGTGAGGTTTTTCGTTACGCAATTTCTGGATTCGGTCCCCGCGCTCAAGGCCCGCGATAGAAGCTATGCAATAGCTTAAAAAATATTTTCATTTTCATATTTTTCCAATATCTATCTGTTTTAATGCAATTCAATTATTGCAGGATATGGGACGTAAAGCGCGGTTGCGAGCCGCTAGAAACGATCCGGCACCACTCGGAGTTCACGTACGGGCTGGACTGGAGCGCGCTGCGGCCGCACCGCGTGGCCGACTGCGGGTGGGACTCGCTCGTGCACGTGTTCACGCCGCGCTCGCTGGCGGCGTACTGAGCGGGGGAGGGCGTGTGGTAAGCTTTTATTTAGTACCCTACAGCACTGCGTTGGTCTTTCACGCAGGCCTCGAATCTGCTTTTGGAGGCTATGCTCGTGCACGTGTTCACACTACGCTCGCTGGTGGCGTACTGAGCGGGGGCGGGCGTGCAGTGAGTATATTATATTGTTTCTTGCTCGCATGCGTCTACATGTGTCTTGATCGTAGTATAGGATATGTAGCAGTGGGTGAGACTCGCTCGTGCACGTGTTCACGCTACGCTCGCTGGCGGCGTACTGAGCGGAGGGATGCGTGTAGCAAGTATACAGGGTGTCCCACTATATGGGACGGACGGACGACTATGGGTGGTATACTAAGCGCGATGGAACTTGTAGTTTTGCATACACTGATCACGTAAAAAATACAACAACAAAATTACGTCAAAAATTTTTTGCTAAATTTTTCCTGAAAATCCATGTTTTCTTCTCTAGCTTCGCGCAGCCGGCATATACCGCTTATCTAATGTGAGCATTTTGTCTATGAAAACATAATCTTCAACGATAGCTCACGTGCTGGTGGCAAAGTTGGGTTGGTTGCTTTTTATGGGTGTACACAGAGTTTTAAGAATTCATCTATTCGAAAAAAAATGCGTCTGGAATTTTATAAGTATTTTTTACGTACTCACTACTCGGCGTATGCAAAACTATAACCTCCTTTGAGCCTAGTATACCAACAGTGGGACATATATTTCTACCCGCATAAGTCCTTGAGACGTGAAGCGCGGATGCGAGCCGCTAGAAAAGATCCGGCCCTTTTTTTTTGTCCAGGACTTCTACTTTTAACCGAGCTTATTTTTACTGACTGCGTATTGAGCCCCCGTAACGTAAACAACGTCGGTACGACTTAATTGTTTCAATCTGTGGGTTATTTCGCTTGATTGCATATTTTGTACTTATGACAAAAAGACACATAATAAAAAAAACGCCTAGTCTTATAGACAAAGGAATAGATACCACAAAAATTATCTACAACTAATTGAAGACAGTTAATCACGGTGAAGCGTTATTTCTTCTATTGTAAAGTTGCATTTTATGATGTATGATAATTGATAACTTGCCAATTCAATCTCAATAAAAATAAATAAAAATAAACTATAATTGTCCTACTGTAGGTAGTTATGTATTTTAAAGTTTAAAATATTATTATTTTCAGATCTCGTCTGGGAATTTATACCGTCTTGTGACGTTTAAGGCTGTGGAAACAAGTGGAGGGTTGAATATTTTGTTGGCTAGTTTCGTTTAAGTTGTATTATAATTATTCTTTGTTTCATATAATTCAAAGCAAGGTAAAATAACATGAGAGTGAAAGGGATAGAACCATTGACGCATAGTAAACAATAACACTCTCAATCATGGTCAAAAATTGTCCGAAACATAACTCTGCTTTCGCGTGTATTAGGCAGAGTTTTATATTGAGCGATACGATAGACTTTGAACATTACTGCCAAGAAATAAGGTGTTAATTTGAATGATTGTTTTATAGAATGCCACTCGAACATTTATTGACGACCTTTTAATAATCGATTGTGAGTGTAATGGTTCATAGTACGACAATTTAACAAAACAATTTTTTACTTAATAAATGTTACATTAATTAAAAAAAAATAAAGCACCCCATGGATGGCTCTAACTGAATTTTTGAAAAAATATCCAGCATTTTTTTAGTTATTAGCTAGAGATCTTTATTATAATTTTTATGTTCATTCCTTTTTACGAATCTATTCTAAAATGTTTTTTGTTATTATTTGTTAAAATTTTGGGAATGGAAATTAAAAACAGGGAAACGAATGAATTTCGGTGGTTGGAGTGTAAATACAATTTTATATTTGTTAAATATTTTATAATTTTTAGAAGTAAGTCTTTCTAAGCTATTTTTATTGCCTGTTAAAGGTTATTGTATCGTCTGTTTTATTGTTGTATTTTATTGTAATTCTGTTATTATTAACTTTGCAAATATGTTACGAAGCTAAACTTTATGCAATTTACAAAATTAAAACTAGCTTTCCGGTCGTGGCTTCGCCTATTCGTTAAAAGAAATTATGATAGAAATGAGATGTTATACCGCGACATCAAGTATCAAAATGGAGTATTTTGAGAGAGTAGCAACGTGAAAGAAAGACAAACAATCAAACATTGTTATATTAGTATTTAATAAAAAGTCGCAACTTAATAATTCTAATTTTTTTGTTCTTATAGAAGAGTGCATTTACATCAAACGAACATAGAGCTAGAGCAAGAGCATTCTTTCGTGATCTTTTAGAGTAAACGAAAACTTATATTCAGTAATCTTCTTATATATAAAAAT
Organism: Colias eurytheme; assembly: GCA_907164685.1. Classification (NCBI taxonomy): domain Eukaryota; kingdom Metazoa; phylum Arthropoda; class Insecta; order Lepidoptera; family Pieridae; genus Colias; species Colias eurytheme. The sequence goes on along the minus strand of CAJQZN010009400.1, from coordinate 3,064 downwards.
GAATCGCAAAATGTGTTGGTAAGCGCATAACTCGAGAACGGCTGAACCGATTTCGATAATTCTTATTTTATTAAGTATATTCCTTGAAGTAAGAGGATAGTTTTTATGTAGAGAAAACGTAAATATGTACCACGGGCGAAGCCGGGGCGGACCGCTAGTAAGTATTAGAAAATTGCATAGAATATTTTCCAACGCACTAAGAACAACGGAATAATGCTCTACGCCTGTTTACACTCACACACAAACGCATTTTCTCGTTTGATGTAAACGCACCGTTATATATAATAGATTAAGGCCCAGTTTCATCAAGCTCTGTTAGTTAGTTTAACACGCTGTTAACTCTTTTAACGGGACATCAATGTAAGGGAGTGTCCCACCATGACCTAATCGAGGATTAGTTTCCTTAACACGGCATTATATTTAACCCGTGGCATAGAGGCTCTTTAAATTTTTAACAAGCGATTAGAAAAAATGATTTGAAGTTTTCTTGCTGTCAAGATGGACTCTGCATACTATTTTATTTTTGTAAATGAAGATGTGTTGGATGATTTGTATAATTTGGATTATATAGTGCGACCGCGACGGCCCAGAATTTATAAAGACGTCGTCATTGTTTCGAAGAATATGATGATGTTGATTTTAATACAAGATTTCGTTTATCAAAATAACCGTCGGATCTGTAAGTAAAACTATCTCGTGAGGTAATATTTATATTTATGTGCATAAAAAGTTCCTTCCTACATACTGTATTATTTTCAATTAAACCATAATAATCCTGTGAGTCATGTCAAATCTAGTATTGAATACCAATATAGGTACTTAAAATGTAAACTTCACCACTACTCAGGTAAGGCTCAGGCCTCCTCATGATTATGAAATGTACTTATCTTAATTTTAAATTCTGTTTTAGGAATCTATCAGTTTCACCTACAGACCAACTGCTTCTTGTAGTGCAGTGCAGTGATGGCTCAGTGGTGAAAAACATTGTGAGGAAACCGACATAGATAGCGTGGTGGATAATGACCTGATCCCTTACCGTGTTTAAGTTTAAGTTAGCACTACCAATCCCATGTCCCAGCAGTGAGAAAGTATATGGGCTGACGATGATGATGATCCTAATTTAATTTAAATGAGACATTGTTATAGAAATATGTAATTTTTCATGTTACCTAAATAAATAGAACTTGTGTTTTTATAAAACATTTTTATTGTACCCTTAGATTGTACCTATCAACATCATTCAATAAATAGGTTATAACAACTAGATACTAGGTTATTACAAACAAGAATTTACTATTAATTTACTTTAAATGTATCTTGCTGCTTTGTCTTTATTTTTCTTGTTTTAATTGCTCTTCTAGTATGAGATCTCTCGGACTCCGAATTTTTTTTCGTAATTTCAACCAGATCCAGTTTACCTTCGACCAAGTGAAATTGAACCGCGATTTTTCTTCAACATTATTGTATTTATTCAACTCAAAATAAAATTAAAATAACACAAGAAAAATCACAACAAAACAATCTCCAAATAACATCAAACATTTGTAACCATGGTAACGACCAAATCGTTTGACATATAAACCAGCAAACGTAAAAGTTTCTACATGATTATTAAATTGTATACTGTGTTAGAACATTTCAATTTAGTCGAATTACCAAACATGACAGTTATTATACAACTAGAACAAATAGCCCCAACGTGCGAAACTATGGCATTGTCAACTATGACATTTTGTTTCGGGCGGTTTAAAATACGAATGAATGATTCGTGAGTCGCTCAGTTAATGGTCGATTTGATAATCGGCTGTTAGATTTCCTTCTTGGGACCTGTAGAGTTGACAACGATGTTAAAATACATGTTTAATTTGAAGCTCGATTAATAAATGTCTGATTTAGAAAATATTGGTGAAATTGGGTCTAATAATAACAGAATACATATTAATAATTTTTCAATGTAATAAATAAAATGAATTTGAGCATTCCAGTATAATCGTTTATTATAATAAATATTTTATTAATAATTGTATAAATGTCGATAATTGCTTGTTTTGTACATAATTAATCTATTTCTAATGTATAACCTATACCATAGTATTGTATTGTCTAATATTATGTACTATATCACAAGCACAGTATTGGTTTCTCTGTCAATATTAAACTCAAACTCAAACTCAATTATTATTATTCAATTAGACTACATTTAGTTAAGCTTTTGAATCGTCCAAATACAGAAAAAAAAACAAAATTATAATTTTAATAAATTATTTTAAAGCAATGGATACAGAAAATATATCATTCCTAACATTATTTTTTAAGCTATTGCATAGCTTCTATCGCGGGCCTTGAGCGCGGGGACCGAATCGAGAAATTCCGTAACGAAAAACCTCACGCTCCCCACTCCGACGGGCGCGGAGGTGTGGCTTGAAGGCATAGCATGCAATAGCTTTACCGCTTTTTTTTATTCTTATTATCAGCGCAATTTTTATGTAAGTACATCATAAGTACATCATATAAAGTATTTTTTGTCAAATTCAGGTGTAAAGTATATTTCGTGAATTCATTTTAGAGCAGGCTCCAAGGAGATGTTCGTTTGCAAAAATAGCGGACCTCGAAACTAGCGGTCCGTAAACAATGGACTATTGTTAATTATTTAAAATAATAATTTAAAAAATATATTCATGAGTTTTCAAGTTTTGAAGTTAGAAATCGCAAAAATGTATGGGATTGACATTAGATAGACCACGTGATCTAACGCGGCGTATGTATTGAGTAAAAAAAACACAATCATGGTTATTAAGTACTATTTTTTGTTACAAAAGATGACAAGAAGTTAAGCGTTTTTTTATATACTTATTCTATAAATAATTTCTGTTTCTTTTTATTCATTGTTCAGTTTAGTTCTTCATTATGGAATAATCATTTTATAGCTGTGAGTTCTTACAATGATTACTAAATATATTATAGGATAAAAAGTTGATTGATGGTATTTTCGAATGAATTATATTAAACATTTAACTTCAATGATTTTAAGATGATCATTTGTTTTTTTTTCAGTTTTTTTTTT
>CAJQZN010009371.1:0-11159 GCA_907164685.1 Colias eurytheme | reverse complement strand
AAGCTACCGTTAAATATAAATAAATGCAAATTTATAAAATTTTCCAAAAAGTTACAGCCACACTCATCTTCGTATTCCTTAAATAATACCACCCTTGAGGAGATACCCCAGGTGCGAGACTTAGGAGTAACATTCGATAAAAAACTAGGTTTTATTCATCATATTAATAATATAGTTACGAAATCTCTAAAACTTCTTGGATTTATATGGAGGAATTGCAAAATGTTTAAAAGTGTTTTACCCTTAAAAATTGTATACTGTTCATTAGTAAGATCTCTCTTGGAATATTGTTCACCAGTCTGGAATCCATCTTATCGATGTCATATAAAGAGACTTGAGTCTGTCCAGAAAAAATTTCTTTATCTACTTACTGTTCATCAACAAAAACTTAAATCTTTAAAATCATACGACCTCAGATTAAACTTTTTTAAAATGGAAAGTCTTAAACATCGGAGATGGATGGCAGATCAAATGTTGTTATACAAAATTGTTACTAATTCGTACATTTGTCCTAATCTTCTATCAAAAATTAATATAGCTGTTCCGAGGAGATACTCTAGGAAAACCAATGTATTTTTTGTCAAAAGATATAGAACCAATTTAGGCTTCAACAGTGTCATTGCTAGAGTTTGTCGGGAACATAATAGATTATTCAATAGTACAAAAGTTGACATCAACTTCCTTAGTTTGTTTGCATATAAAAACGTTTTACATAAAAATTACACTGATAAGAATAATGTTTTCTGATTAGAATTTACACTACGATTAGAAGCTATAATTTGATACAATTCAACTCAAAAACGCATGTTGTATTTGCCTGTAATTGGATCTACATCTTGCTATGCATGCTAATTATGTCACATACTCAAAATATATTATAAATATAAGATGTACATCTGTTGGCAAATCAAATAAATAAAATAAATAAATATCTGAGGCCTAGTATGGCTCACCATCTACACTAGGCCTTCTAACAACATAACAAACACTTGATATTATCATTTTATAGAGCGTCGTAAAACATTAACATACTTGTCCTTCAAGAAAATAGCGTAGGTATACCGCTGTCAAAGGGCGCTCACATTATAATACCATTGGTTTATGAATGTAAATGAAGACGATTTTCCATCAGGTGACTCACCTACTTAATAAGTAGATTAATAAACACTAGCATTCCGTCCGCGGCTTCAACATAATATGGTCAAGGAAATTTCCATGGGAATGGGGTTGGTCCATCGCGATCGTGGTAAAAAATAGTCTATGTCACTAACTAGTCTCGTAACAACTTTCAGACACTAAATTATTCTATCAAATCGTTCCATGCGCCTCCACGTGCCAAAAAAGAGCGAGAGTGCCGAGCACACGTGTCAGAAATGAAACTACTTTGGCATGATTCAAAGATACCAAAATCGTCGCCTTACTCCATGACGTGATGGTATTGCCATGACGTGACTTTGAAATTTTACTCTCAACGCGCTTCACTTCAAAAAAACACTTGATTTCGTATTATATGTATAATAAAATTAGTAAGGATAGAGTTTCCCTAATATTGCTTCATGAAAATGAATTTTTCTATACTACTCCGATAAAAGGACTAAATTAATCAGACCTATTATTAACATTCAGTGACCATCCGAATCCACTCGACAGCGATGCGTCAACGATACACGTTCAAACAAATTGAAAACAAAATGCTAAATATATTGTATAAGCTTGTTCTGTAAGGGGATTACAAGCGGGATTGAATTTTGCATGGCTACAGGAAAAGGTCATGGGTCGACTTTTAGGTGATCGATACTTAGCAGTTGGGAACGTTAAAGTTTAAGCTTAAATTTAGAATAGGCTATTTGGGGCTGTCTTCAAGATAGAAACGGTTAGAAATAGAACATTGTTTTTTTTATAACTATGCTTTGCTTATATCAAAAATATTGAAATGCTTTGCCTCGTTCTTACATCTCAAACAATCTGACTGTTTGAGAATTGTTTTACTCTACATTTTTAATTTATCAGAAAATAAATGTTTCTTGCATTGCATAGGTATTGCTCATCATTAAACCTTTATGTATAGATATTTTCTATTAACATTTATTTTTATTTATTTAAATGGTATTGGTATATGGTACCTATACCTGTGCTCAGCCATTACCAAATATCGATCCTCAATCCTTACATCACTGCATTCGCAATTAACAAAAAAAAGCAACTACATATAACGAAATCATGATACGAGCAGCGAAACGTCCACAAGAGCATCCTACAAGCATGCAATATGCTGAGTGTTTCGAACCCTGCAGTAGTGCATTGTGAATGCCATGCCTGTCGCCTAGTAACGCGACTTTAACGTACATTGCACTTCTTTGTGATGTAGGTTACCTATTTAGTTGAAGTTATGTAACGTATCGGAGGGGGCAATAATTTAATTGGATATTATACAGATAGTACAGACATATAGTGTACTTATTATTATATGTTATGCGCTACACTACTATATAAGTAATAGGTACGACAGAAATATGAATGTAGAGCCTGATTTTATCCATATCATGATATTAATCTATTTATTGGGGAACCCCTAATGCTGCTTCAGATACTTTCAGAACCTACACGTAGATATGTACACTGAAAAAAAAGTGAGTTTGTGTATAGTTTTTTCGTTATATGTTGCTTCAGTTAGCATAGCTCTTTTGCTGCATAGAAGTTTAGTCAGGATTCCCCTATTTGTTTAAAGGAAGTAGAATACGAAGCAAATGAGGCACAAAATTGCTGCACACGTTAGAATAAATCACATAAATCACAAATGGCGCATACCGTCTTTTGAATTCAAAAACTCCAATTTATCATTATGGTCAGGTGCTATTCTGTAAAATCCTGGGACTTTGGAATTTATATTCTTCGACATCAATTAACATTTGATACCTTTTATTTAGTTTTCTATTTAGTACCTATTATTTTGTTAAAAACTATTCACGTAAATTGCAACATAGTTTCTGAAATAATTGAAGCTTAAACGAACATATGAGCATCAAAATAGCCCATTCATTGACATAAAGCATTGAATGTACAGGGAAAACGTGTAGAAGAGGTTGTTTTTCCCCCAGTAACACACTATTCAGTACATTGTCGTATGGAACTCTATACTTTTTGTGCTCTATAGTCTATGTACTCTATGTAGGAGTACATGAGCGTTTTGAATTTTGCCTTTTCAGGTCAAGCTTGTGATTACGGTGCTATGTGGTTTGATTGGTTGTTGGGTTTCATGAATGTCCTTGCTTACAGATTAATCCTTGATTTTTGAGGACACTTCTAAATAGGTTTTTTACGTAAGTACAACAAAAGGTGTGATTCAGAAAATGATTTGGATAGAGCATTATAAAAAATGAACGGTTCATTTTAATTTCAAATGCACTAAAAGTACATAATTTACAGCTTGGTTCTATGCAATTAATTAAAATAAAACGACGATATTTTGTTCTATCTATTCTTGAATAAGCAATAATCTTAACTTTGACTCGATGATAATGATGTTCGCTTACAATTTTTTTTATACATATATAAATTATTAGTATTAAATTAGTATAATATCATCATTTATGTAATAAAATTGCTGCTCCTTCCGTTATTAAAGAGGCAAACAATAAGTTCGTGAACAAAGGCAACAATAAAGCCATAACAATTTGGCCAACAATTATTGACCTTCGTGAGAATGTAACAATTTGCAAAGGTCATAACTTCAATAAGGGCCACATTGTAACTGGGAACCGCGTTTGTTTCCTCCCCGTAATGGCGTCAAGAATAATTACACCTACGGCCCAGACGGCTTTCTGTGGGTTAAAAATAATCGCGGTGAAACGTTAAATGTGGTTTTGTACTGTTTTTTAATAATACGAGCAAATATGAATTTAAATTGTAACTGTGCTTCAGAATTTATGTTCGGTTCGTTTTCATTTTTTTATTCACAGCTCATATGTTTGTTAATTCGAAATATGTCATAAAACAAAATTAATTTCATTCCATATAAATAAATACGATCATTTCCTTCCAACTATTGCAAAAACTTTTTGCGATTACGATTTATTCCTCTATCAAATTAATTTTGCGAACGCCTGATGATTTTATCATAGCAACATCGTGTCAATTTGTGGCGAGCGTTGCTAATTTAATGCGGTACTAGCAGACTGTGAGGGATCGAATTGGACGTTGGATTTCGACGGAATATCACATGGCTTCCCCTCGATTTGTTTGAGCGAGGAAGAGGGACGCAGATTGCATGTTCAGGAAATTAATAGTCGACGCGGATTCGTTTTGGACAGAATATTGCGATACGTTCGCGTTTTTGGTGTTGATGGAATGAAATTCTTATGATGATCAACTACTAGGTATATTATATAGATAGTATAGAACGGTATGGGGTAAGCACTACCGCGAATGCTATAGCTTGTAAATTCTGTAATATTGTTCGGACAAGAAGTTACATTCTGTTACATGGTAAGGAAATGACCATTAAGAGCCCTTTTACTGTACCTACAACGCATAAAATTGTACACAGCATAAAACAGAAAGACGTTAAATTTTTATAAATTTTTCTTTGAAATTGCATATTTAATTCTATATATTCTATATACATATTTCATTTCTTTCAATTCAAGCTTTCACATCTAACCAAGGTATAAATAAACATGGAATATTTACATTTCTTCCCCCATGTCATGTTGGCCAAGGGTGGAGATATTAAAGGCGGATCCCAAATATACATTCTATATATACCTATGGATATTCAATGTGACCCTTCTGTTCGCGTTTGATTGAGGAACTAGAACAAATATTCAAAATATTTGATGCTTGTACCCTCTTACCAATATGTTATTTGCATGTATAACGTATTATAAGAATAACGAAAAAATCCTTAAATACTGTAACTATAAGGATCCTTAGTAAGTTAGTAACTAATATTAAAGACTGCAATTTATAAATAATCAGGCTAGCTTCACCCAGGTAGAAATCCCTTTTTATCTTTTTTTTAAAGTTCAAGCCGAGGCAAATCCTACAGCCTTATTATCATTAAAATCCATTCAGCCTTTCTGGAGGGTAAGTGGTGTAACGAACCAGACTTACTTTGAAATTCATAGTCGTATAGTATTAATTTTTACATAAACCATAAACTATAGAGCCTTTACTTAAATACTATTCTACTGCTAAGTGCAAATAGAGCCTTCTAAAATCTAGCTATCATATAATAATATACAATATTATTCATTTTAATTTGTTACAAAATTACTTATAACAAAAAAAATTGCAAGCAAAATTAAAACAGACAATTTTACGGCTATATTGCATCAAACACAATTTATGACGATAATTAAAACGCTCTATTCCGATTCGTTTCACTTAATATTCATTAGAGTTGCATTAAAAACTCCAGCAACTAATTAAATAAAGGCTCTCAGCTACAAATGGAAAATGAAACCTCCTTACAAAGTAACCTATTTACGAGGACGGAAATGACGAGCTTGAAGCGGCATCACGGTAAGTAGCCACTTCCGGCGCGCAAATGAGATTTAACTTAATAAGTTGGCATAATATGCCGATATCGCGCTACATTTATTTATAAATAGGCTTAAAGTACAATGTACGATTATTATGTGGGAGGTTTAATGCTTTATTTATTTACGTTATAATAGGATCGGAACTTTTTAGAATAACGCTCTGTCTTGTTCACATTAAAAAAAAATTGAATTGCTTGTGTGTTACTTTAGTTAGTTTATTAAATAAGCATAAACTATAATTATATTAATTTTATAAATAAAATTGCATGTATAATAATTGTAAGACCACCTAGATACAGGACTGCAGACTACAATAGAGTCAATTGATTTTAAGTTATTCTAAATTATTTTTTTGTTTGAACTCTAGATAAGAATTATAGCATAGGATGTGTTTGTTTTTCGAAATGAATTCCTAATCAATAGGCAATCACTAATTGTGATAGAACCTAATTCTTATGGTCATTAGCACTTGCCTTATAGGTATATTAAGAAGAGCTGGAACGTCAACACATTTACACATTGCACATGTTAGGCCGGGAGATACTGACACAAAATTTCGGGTCATTTGTAACAGGATGGCGGCCAGAGGGGTCTTAGTACGCAATGACAAAAAGAAAAATGATGGTCAGAACGCTGGTACCGGCGGACTAGTCGCGTGGGCGTTAGTCACACTCGTCGGATAAATAGCGAAAGTCCAACGATTTGTAACACAAAAATTTTAGAATTTACCGATAGCCCTTAAAAAAGATGTAGGCGGTAGTGTCATGCCATACTTTTCAAAAATTTGCAGATTTTCGGCGGTATGGTGGCCATTTGGAATCGTCCGAAAAGTATGGTATGGCGATTTTCGTAAATGTCTGCACGATGATGATTACCTGCAAAAGTTAGCCTGGTCCAAATGTTTGAATTGTTTTTTTTTTAATCAACGCATCGCGTCGGTATGGGGTGCTGTAAGTTACACCGGAAAAGTATGGCATGACACTACCGCCTACATCTTTTTTATGGGCTATCGGTGAATTCTAAAATTTTTGTGTTACAAATCGTTTGACTTTCGCTATTTATCCGACGAGTTCGACTAACGCCCACGCGACTAGTCCACTGGTACCAGCGTTCTGAGTTCTGACCATCATTTTTCTTTTAGTCATTGCGTAATAAGACCTCTGTAGAACCGCCATTCTGTTACAAATGACCCGAAATTTTGTGTCAGTATCTCCCGGCCTATGTATGTGTCATATTTTGCAATTGTTTATAAATACAGGGTGATGTAATTGGTGTAGTACGAATATCTAAAAATCTAAGTATGAAGAATTTTGTAATACAGTAAATGGAAGAATTATGGACTATTTTACAGTATTTAATAAAATCATTTAATTTTTTGTTCATTTTCATTAGAAATGTCAATTTTTCTCACTAAGGTGGAAATTTGGATGATAAGGATCTTGTTAGAAAAATATAAATTTTGACTAAAATCGGCATTTTTTTTTCAAAAATCAAATTATTAATTAATAATCAGAGTTATCACATTATTAAAAAAAAAACGCCCGTTATTTAAATCATTATCAAAACAACCATCCGTGTATTGGGAGTAAGCGCACGTATTATTTGTATTGTTTTTATGACCTGAAATTTAATTATTATTTGATAAATAAATGATTATTAATACTTTTATCCAATTGATTATTATTAGAATAAATAATTAACTTCATCAATTGATTTACTTTTAAATTATAATTTTACAGGTAAATTATGAGAGCTTTCATAAGTATGTAATTATATTTTTTACATATATTTATCTACAACGCACCCATTTTACAATTCAAGTCTAAAATGAAACTAGAGTCGCATTTATTTTTGAACATACTGTTAGTGAAATTGCATAAGTGTGAGTACTGTGAACATGCCAGATTCCATAATTGACCGATACATATACAGGGTGTTCCAATAAAACAAAACACAAATAACTCGTAAGTTTCGTTTATTTTTCCTTAAAACTATTTTTACACAAGGTAACTTGTACTAACACTAGTTTGACTATGGACACACGTGTCCTTCGAGCTGCGAGAGCTCTGGTAACAAGATCATAGGCAGTGACCGTTACAACTTATCATAATATATGTTTTTTTGATCCACAATCTAATTTTATTGATACATATACATTGCACGACGAATGTTTGCTACCAATACTAAAAATAACAATATTATATTACGCATACATGAAATTTTGTGAAATACAGACGAATTCTAAAATGTTTTAAAATGTCTATGTCATGTTACATATTATATCCTCATTTCAGCATTGGTAGTTCTAGTCAATAGATGGTATTTTTGCAATCAAATAATAATAAATAACAACCCTACCTAATCTACAATCGTACAACATCTACCTTTTACGAAGAAATTGTATCACATAATTACAAATGTACTGAGTACTGACCGTAATCATTTCTATTCCATCTTATTTACTAACTTGAAATAGAAGATTAACATCTAGCACACTACTCTTATATCACAACAAAACAATGAATTGTAATAAGATTGTGCATAGGACACGAAACATGATTTATTTAAATAAAACCTAATTACTATTTGAACACATGTACAGTTTTTGAGTAGTAATTTACAGAATCGAGTCGGCACGTAAAAGTTAACAAAACAGTATAAAATAATTTGTGACGTTACAGTATGTATCATCGTAAAAAAAGTATTATTAAAAATTGGCAACAAAATGTACGACACAACCATTTCCACTAAATATAATTTGAACTTCCATTTAAAAATGTAACCACCCTGTATAACATGTCGTGTCCAGCACTATGACATTATCAATCGGACCTCACTTCGCAAATGAAGTACGTTTCGAAGGAACAAGGGGAGTCGTTCCACTTGAGACCTTTGTCGTCTCTGTTCCATAGTTCCAAGCAGTTTTCTTCTTCTCCATTCTCGTATCTGAAGTTGTTTGGTTCACCGGCGTTCCAGTTGACGAATGTTAGTGGCCGACCGTTGGCCATCCAGAAGAAATTGCCTTCTTCGGCCAAATCGGTACCTGATGTCCAGAAATGCTCGCGGCCGTATCCTGCAATTTGAAAGGGTATTTTAGTCTCTACAATGTGTGGTGTAAAAGTGAGAAATAAAGTTTATGTCTGTAATTGTGTTGTTTGTCTTAAGGGCCCTAGATCAGGAGACAGTTTCTTCTTGTAAATGGGAATGCTTTGATGAGAAAAAACAAAACCGACTCTTTTTAAATATTTCATGGAAATTATGATACATGTTGCATTATTATTTGGATGTTTTGTAGTTGTAGTATTTTTTATATGTCAGTTCTTCATAAAACAGTTATTTTTATACGTACACAAATGCAAGAATTATAATAGACTGCAGCAATAAAAATATTTCATAAACATCTCTTCAATTACAAGAAATTAACCTTTTATTTAATTGAACATAAAAATGTCTGTCATAACAAGTAACAACGTATTAAAGATCAATATACTGCATCCTCTTTGAATTATGAAACTTAAGAGGAAATAGATCAGTAATTATTACCAATGAGTCCTTAAACTTTTTAATTGATAACTATGAAAAAAATATAATAAAGAAAAACTAGCTGTTTTGAAATTTGCTAGAGACGATACTATAATTAATATGTAGGTATGAAAACCTAAGTGCCTTTAAATTTATTTGCAACATTTCAGAAAATTTCATAAGGAAGCTCTATATTTCTATGAAAGCATTTGCAACAATTACATTCATCGATATTTGATTAGATTCACTTTATTGTGTTATCTAATATCTTACTATCTTAGTTTAACTCAATCGACGGCTTTACGAAAACCACCAATAATGTAGCGGTAAAACAACAATTATCCGGATTGCAATGTATAATTTGATAATAATCTTAATAATAAATATTACCTGATTCTCTGACGTATTTCTCAAGCCTGTCGTTCTCTTCTTGTGACGAAATCGAGGCTAGATGCATTCCGTGGAACCTGCAGTATTGTTGCGCTTTGAACCAGTTTGCCTGAAACAATAGATTATAATATGTTATATAATTTTATATTATTTAATTTTTACTTAAATAATATACATGATATAACAGAGTAATTATTATAATCTTGTAAGTAATAAAAAAATAACAGTTAGTTGTGAAATTACTGCATACATTGAGTTATACCTCCTCTATGCTGTATAGGCTACTCTATGCTATATACACATGAAAATATGATATTTTTTTTAAATAAACCAATGAAAATCATCAATATGGAAATTGTAAAACTAATAAATTATGATAGTAGCACGATGTAGGTACAAAATACATACAATTATGTAGGTAGGTGTTTGTTCGCATTTTCTTTGTTTGCGAGGAGTCAAATTTTATTTCAAAAATGAAGACAACAATGGAAACAATTTATAGAATTATCCAACTATAACCTATTACCTGAGTTATGTAATAAAAAATGCTATGTTTTTCCTATTATTTGTTATGTGCAGTTGTTCAAATGTCATTAAATATCTAATTATGTAGACCCACTTTCACTGTGACTGACAGTGGCAGAAGATTAGTTTTCGTCATTAAAAAACTAGTTACTTGTGTATCATTAGTGACAATATAATTACGTAATATGTTATTTAGAAAAATTTTCAATGACCGAAGTGCTAATATGTAGAGCTTATTAAAATACAAAGCTGCAAGTATGAAGCATTTGATATAATGATTTCCAACGTTTAACTATTTTCTATTATGAACAACTAGATTGATTGAAATTTCCAAACCTTCTTCAGAAATAAGTTTGAGAAAAAGGAGTTTAATGACTAGAGGGCGCTACTTCGAAATTGTGTAAAGAATGACGAAGAAGATAAAATAATAATAAGGGTACCTATTCATTCTTCATGATAAAGATTATAATATAAAAATGCGACAATCTAGCAAATAAATTATAAGGTTGTCTACCCTGTTTTATAGATTTCAACAAATCGTAGACATCATTAATAACGGGACTATACTAATAGGACTATTACTGTGATATTGGAAAAACAAATACCTATAGTTAATTTGAGACTTGAATAACATTATCTAAAAGAATATTAATTTTGGGGTGAATGGTCTATTAATCAACATATTTTAAGGTCATTCACACGGGATAAAAAAATTCAAACTTGTTAGGGATTTTGTCATATAATATTTAAGGCTAATTTAAATATTAGATAATGATCAAAATAATATTTGAGTAAATTGATTAATATGAATGCAAATTTCTAGAAATTCTGGATTTCACACAATTTGTTGGCTATTAATATACTTACTTCGATTATAAAGTTTTCGCATGACATACAATTAATGATTTTAAATAACAACTTGTCTGTTAAACATTTATATATATTGTATATTATGTTTAAAATTTTATAGTTTATAGACTTACATCACTTAATATATTATACTGCTAAGCGACGTATTAGAGTGCTCTACGTTCGACTATTTTGTTATCCATGTTTTATATTGAGAAATTATATTAAATATATTACCTAAGAGGCAAAAGGTGTAAAATTGTGATCAGTTTGAAGTTTACGCTTCATTAGGGTTCCGTAGCCAAAATGGCAAAAACGGAACCCTTATAG
>CAJQZN010009306.1:0-12872 GCA_907164685.1 Colias eurytheme | reverse complement strand
GAGGTCTGTTAGTAATTCTTAGAAATAAATTTACAATTTCGTCGCGACCCTATGCAGAATCTGCATTTGTATCCGCGCTAAGTTCATTAGACGCTTGCGGCAAGAAATATTCGATTTGTGTTGAGAAAAGCTACTGGTACTGTTTCTTTTAACTTTTCATTTTATTTGATAGGATCCTTAGGATATTAAAAAAAAAATGCCAATGTGTAAAGGTGAAGTGTCTTTTTTGGTAGTTTGAAATTATTTTATATCTGTTTAATTTTGAAAGGAAAGATATTTGATATTAGAATATTCCATTTGCAATATAATTTTGTGCTGCATTCTGTTAATAAACGACATTTGTAATATTACGTAGAATTTCTCATTTATCAGCTGATTGGACAAATCAGAGCTGATAATAATAACATTTATTTGACCTACAAATTGCTACAATAATTCTGTGTTATTTCATCGTGACTGCAGAAATTCTTGACATTATTACGGACTAAAATGAATAGTTATAGTTATAATAACAGGTAAAAGCTATGCAAATTGAATAAAAAGCGGCACGTTATCGGACGAATCAACGGATGCGCTTTGAAATGCTTCATTAACATAATTTATTCGCGGCTGTCAGTACGGGTCTTGAATTTGTGGAGGGTGGTTTTTCAACGGCGAAAAATTGTGTAAAAGAGTCACGTATATTTTTTGCGTCACTGGATACGTACGGTCTAGTTTAATAATGCCATAACCTCGCGTGATAAGATCAAGTGTACATTACGTCTCGGATTCACGACAATAATTTTCTTTAGGTGTGAGCTTTTGTTCTCGTATGACCTTCGTAAAACAGATCGTGCTTCATAACAAATATTTAAGGCGCTGTCGCTTAAATCAATGTATGATGAATAATATATGATTTGAGAGATTTTTACCCAGTTACACGCCTATCTCTAACATACAAGGAAATAGACTGCTTCCAAGATATTGTGTATTTAATTACGAATGAACGCTTAATGTTCTTTTGTTTTTTTATTCTCTAATAGACGGTTTCGTTATCCTTAAATTCATTAAATTTCGAACAGTGAACGGTTTTAATTACTTCTTAACTTTGATGGAATATAAAATGACGATAAAATAGCAAATTGAAATTCGAGTCGAGCATTCAGTTATAGTTGTTTTAACTTTTTTTAAATACTTTAATTTAATTAATTTGCAGTCTAGATGTTTTTAAATTGATTGAAAAAGATATAAACGTTTTAACGATTTGATAAGCTGAAAGATCATGGTCACGAATTACTCAGAACATGCTCGTTAATTACAGCAATAATTTCCAACCTCTATAAAGAGAAAAATAAAGCAGAATGATATGTCCCGGCTACATATAGAGTCATATTTGTAAGTAAGCGAATCAGTCTATTATGTACGCTGTCATTGCAATAATGCCCATTTTCACGGTTGGGATGTGTCTAATTTCAACGTTCGATTGCCGTCCCGCTGAAATAGCGCGTAGTTGGTTAATGTTCCCTTTGCATTCAAATCTGTGTGTTAATTACAGCGTGGAAAACTGGACAAAATAAACCCATTTGATTTCATTCGCTCCTCTAACGTGAATTATAGTTACACGTCACAGTAATTACTTCTCTGTGAATGTGCTTTCGTGGCACATAGACAAGTTTTGCAAATATTAATTTGCTGGCTAAATTCAAAATTTACAGCAGACGTCATGTTTCAGAGAGCTCGTATGACCGTTGAGCTAATTCCACGTTTGCCGTCTATAATGGAATATAGAAGAAATATGGTATGGAAATTTAATTCCAATTAGAATTTAAAACAAATTCTTTTCCATCCTTTTCGATTTTTATTGCGTCAACCGTGAACATTTCGCGTTTTCGCGTAAATGTATTTTCAAATCTGGAATGAAGATAATAATATGTTGCCTACAAAAGTGACGTTCCGATTGCCGGGTAGTTTCGGTTTATTTCTGTTTCATTGATTAATTGAAACGGAAATAAAACGACCGACGTTTAGCTATATCTAGGCAGTCTATTTAATAGATAACATTGTAATTATTCTCTTATTTGTATGAAGATAAAATCTATGGAAAGATTTTCTCCTTTGAATACTTAATTATATGTAAAACTTTAAGCTAATTTTAAGCAAAGCTCTCAGGACGCCTAACTTTTGATTTTAGTAGTTCTTGTTTCCTTGCGATGTTTTTCTTTACCACTTGTGTTGTTGTTTCACCAGTACAGAATTGGATTTGCGCATTAGCCGTATATTCTTTATTCTTGCAAACTTTTGAATAAATTCTTAAGAGAAAGAAAGAAGTTTTACTACGACAATGACTTATAACATCAAAGCTATATGCAACTTTGAACGGAGATATTCTGTGCTTCAAATTATTATTTCAGTTAAATTTTATACTGAAAAAATATTTCTTTGAATGTCAGACTACCTTAAAAATTCCAAGTGAATTGTTTTCCATTCGTATGAACGAACCCATTGATATTATAAAGAATATTCAAATACAAAACCACTCATCGTAGGTTCCAATAATTCTTTCTGCTTTCATCATTCCACAACTCTTTGCTCGTTCATTTTTAAATACGTCGTTCGACAAATTCACTTAATACCGCGTTAAATGAACCGTATTCGCATGATAAAAGATTTTATGTAGAGGAATTATTATTACTAAAAACGATTTCAAAACGGAATTTGATTTAAAGAAACGGTGAAACTTTTCATCCGTGATTGCCTTGTTTGTGCTTTATATTGTATATGTTTTCGCGCTCCAGAAACTTCATATACGAAGAAAAGCAATAAGTGAAATAAACTGGGAAATAATACGTTAATACGCGAAGGAATTCAATAAACGAAAACATTCTATTAAGAATTTCTTTCATCACAAAAGATAGCTGATAACAAATACTGTGAAGAATGTTGTGCAAAATCTGCAAATATTAAATTTAAAACGGACGTTTTACAGGACTATATCTTATTAATTATATATCGTTATCATACAAACAAATTAAAAACTTAAATTGTATTAAAATTTATCATATCGGAAGTTTATTTTAACTCTTAAATGTGGAATACTAATAATAGTACTAAACAAAGTTCTTAAGATGCTAACTATCTAAATAATCAAAGGCTTCTACAGACCCCAATAAAACTCATAAAGTGTTTTTTACAATTAAATATGAGGTTAAAATACCGAACAAAAACTACTTCCTGGAAAAAATGTTGATCACTGCAATAGTTACACCTTACAATAGTTACATACACGTTACACTTCTTTCTAGAGATTCCCAGAACATCCTCTTTCACTCTCCCAAAAAATGTAGACAATAAAAGTTCCATTTACTGGCATAAAAAATTCTGTATTGTTTATTTTTGTATAGCATTCTGGTCGAGAATGCTAAACTGAATATTTTAGCGTTGGGTTTGTCATGTGTCACTCTTACCCACAAGCATACAGTCGCATAGTATTATAATATATCTAACCCATATTTTGCTTGCATTTAAATTTGCTCGCTCTCTGCTATTCTTTAAAACCAAACCTAAATATTGATTTGTATTTGAATTTGCTTGATAAAACGAACAGTATAATAACATTAAAAGGTATATAAAATAAAGAAACGTACAATTTTGTGAAACATGTAATTTTCCGAAAAAAATTGATTATAATATCATTATATACTAAAGCAACAGCAACACGGATATTAATTTAATTCTAGATTTGTTACATACATGGCGTAATAAAATAACATAGCATGGCATAGTACAACCACAAGACAAATAAAGTATGTAACCACCTTGGTTTAACTGATTATTATTTCGATGAATGAAATGGACCATAAAACTGACTCTTATTCAATTTTACTTTGAAAAGCCATACCAAATAGGAATAGGTGGACACATCTGGTATCTTTATAATCTTTATCCGATCAGAACAGTATTAAAACCGGCAATTTATACGTCTCATTCATTATCTCTATAACGTCAAAATAAATCCCCCGATAAAAATTGTCTGGCGATTGAAAAATCGGTCCCAATATCATATAACTGTTACTTTGAAGTGTCGTTATAAATCACCTCTACCAATTTCTTTCAGTGTTAGATAACTTTAAAGGCGAGAGTCTCGAGTTGTCTCACGTGCAGCGGGCTGACATGGGCGCATATTACTGCATTGCGAGCAACGGCGTGCCGCCCACCGTCAGTCGCCGGTATCACGTGCAAGTGCATTGTAAGTCATCAGGTGTCACAACTTGTACCGCTCATGAATTGCAACCAAAAGTTAGCAGGGAATTCGAAGATTCGTATAAAACGTGGCTTTGTTTTATGTGACCACTTCGAAAATGTTAAACTTAGATTAAAATGTCGACGATAAAACTAGCTTCATATAAAATATTTTGTGAGTTGTATAACTCATATAGGCTTAAACTTGCTTCCGTGAGTCATAATATACAAAACGTTAAACTGTGTCTTTAATTAAAAGTAAAACAACATTAACACGGGATTTATAAGAATTTTACTTCATTATACTAATTAGAGTAAGAAATTCCAACAAACAATCTCATGTTTTCTTATGTTAATCCAGTTATACCACAAGTAAAAGCCGCGCTACAATTAGTGGGAGCGCCGCTCGGCAGTGACGTAGAACTGCAGTGCTACATAGAAGCCTCTCCGAAAGCTATGAACTCCTGGTACCGGGAGGATGGTAACTGTAAGTATTTTTTTTATTTTCATTAATAAAAACATAAGGTTATTATTTGTATGCTTTTTTAAATTATGATTACTGCGCGATAAAAATCTTTCATGTTATTAATACTTATATAAACAGGTTTCTCTCGAATAAAAGGGATAACTTAAAAGTGATCCCTCGAGACATATTTTAAATTTAGACCTTTGACAACGAAAATCTTAAAGTTTGCTAGTAAAAAAGTTATTTTACGCACGTAATAACGATCGTGCCATAAGTACCCTAACACCCAAGAGTTTAAATGAGATTTAGATTATGAAGAGAAGGTACACTTTTGTTTTGAATGAGATACTAGATAAAACATAAGTATAGTATTCTACTTTTTTAATAGGTATTTCAAGGTGTTAAGGTGTTTTCTTTTTGTTATATTTTACCATATTTTACTGACTAAATTATAAGAAATTAAGAAAATACAATTACCAGCCCAATTTACATACTTATCTTATTGTTGTTTACTTCATGATTTCTTCTGCAAAAAAAAATAAAATAAGAAATTACAACATTGTGTTCTATTCAAAACGCGTAGCTTAGTTTAGATAGGTATCATCAAAAATATAAAAGCAGCATTTCCGCCAACCACGCGTGGGGTCAATTAACATTAGGTTATCTAGCAGTTGGAAATCCGCCAGACAATTGAGAGACAAATTACTGGAGACTAATGTCTGTTCTATCGAGAACTTTGACATCTCGATCGCATTATGTCGTACGAATCGGAGTTCACTAAAGACAGATTTCATCTGATCTTCCGCATATTACTTAGTGAATTGCTTCACTCTTTGTTTCAAGTTTTGAATGGCAATGAGTTCGGCTATTATTTTAGTTTTTATAGCATTCAAATGCTTTATAAATATAAATTCAAAAGGCGGGTTCGAATCCTCTTCCTCGAATTTTTTCTATACTTTTGATTTCGTTTAAATGTGGATAAAATAAATATGTACATTTTGTAGTAAAACTGTGGCACTAATTAAATAATAACTGATTCTTCATTATTATTTTTTTATTAAAGTTTTTATACACAATACATATTTATATAACGTGTTTTTGTATTAGAAAAATAATTTATTAAAGAATATCGTTATCTTACTTATAAAGATTGATATAATTGAAATTACTACGGACTACTTCAAAGAGATATGTTTTTCGATAATTTGTTCATATTATATTATTAATTAAATACTGATAGGTTGGTATAATAATTAGGCGGGCTATGGTAGTTACGTAGAAGCTTGAGAATAACGTTGAATCAATAAACTATAGTGTTTATTGTATTATATATTATAAACCTTTTTTTTTTCACTTATTAACTCATTTATAACAAATATTCAAAGTATAATAACGCACGCACACGTTTTACAATTCACACCAATAACAACGTTATCCTCTAAACCCCTCTAGAAATAAAAGGCAATGTGTATTGAATGAGATTTAACATTTCACAGCGCTGGTGAGCGATAAACTGCTAGAGAATCCAAAGTTCCGTATAACGGAGCGCTCGGTGAACGAGTATTCTTTATGGATGAACCTGACTATAAAGTCGCTGGCTCTCAACGATTTCGGGACTTACGTGTGCGCCTCCGTCAACGCGCTGGGCAAGATGGAAAGCCAAGTCAGCTTACATAGTGAGTTACATTATTTGAATTTTGAAATTTGTCACTTTTATGTGCTGGGATGGGAGATATGAATATGGGAGGTAGGATGTTTGGTCTTTTATTTGCTAGAAATAGTTTGCGCTTCCATTTTATTTTATTTTAATATGTAACAATTTTGTCAATTACATCATAGATTTATTACAATGAATAGCTATAATACATAAAATATAAATTATAAAAGTTCACTCTTCTTTACTAGCAATTTAATCGAAAGCGTTTATAATATTTCTAGTATTATTTTCTACTCAGTTAACAATATTTACATACATTTAATATTCTATTCGATCTGCAATGTCAATATGTACATTGTACAGCTATCTTATATTAAGTGGATAAACACTGAAAGCTTATATTTCTTTGAATAGAAATAGACGTAAACCTAAGCCCCGCGGACGTGCCTATGGTGTCGGGCGCGGCGTGGCAGCGAGCGAGGAACCTGCCCGCACGAGCGCGAGCGACTTCCTACTACATAACTCAACACCTCACGCAAATACAAGCCATACTAATTACTATTCTCCGATATGTATATAATTAACTGTAAGTACGTATGCCTGATCGTTTAGCCGTGAAGAATATTTTCTCCTATTTTCACTGCCATTAGGCTACTGGATGTTTATTACCTTGAAGTATTGGCGTTTCAATGTATTTACTGTACTTGGAAAAGTCTGCATAAAGAAAAGTCTGTGTATACTTTACATAGAAATACTTCCATAAAGATACAGAAGATTGTGCTCTACATTTGTGGATTTTTATTTACAGTATTTAAATATAACTAAAATTGATCTCGAATATATAGAAATGTGATATAATAAGAATGTATGTATGAAATATACACTAGTAAGTAGCGATAATAATGATTGTTATGTTTAAAAGTATAATTTTAATAAATCATATCTATATTTTATGCTCATCTATTACATTATGATTGTATATATACAATACAAGAATACCATATTCTGATTCTTTAATCCAATTCAATGAATTTTCTAATTTTTAGTTGATAATATGTCCATGTAGAAAAATAAAGTAAATTGAATTAAAAAAACTTGTAGCATAAATAAATAAAACATTGGTCATCTCTTCCGCTTATATGTAAAACCATGGCCGCATTTTCCTTTTATGTACCTTATATTGTTATAAGTTAATAAAGTGTAATTTATTATTAAAGGATTTCGTTGTTTAATAAATCTCATACATTTTTGATGGATGTTATCTGAGAAGATTAGCTTAAGTAGCATTAGAAAATTAAAATGTAAACAATATTTCCGAATGTTCATAAACTTGAATCATGTTCTTATATATTACGTTGACTTTGACAATAAATGTGTAATTTATAAATTTTACTTGTGTAAACTAATAAATAAATGTCCAAAAAATTTTGTCGTTTCATTTTTTACCTTATACCTTTATATTTTACCTACCTGTATTATAAGTTGGCAAATTATAATAATAATTACTAATATATATTTTTTACGTTGGTAAATCTTATTATTGTGATATAATATCAGGCAAAATAGATTACAAATCTTTGATTCCTGGAGGCATCTATTCCTAAAAAAAAACTCACAATTATAAATATTTATTTGGGCATTGAAACAGAAAATTATTTAAACTTTAGTCGGGTTTAACCTTAGATTTATTTTTCACGCTCAATAGTCAAAATAGTTCATAATTACGTTCTAATGAAAAGTTAACATAATATTAACTTTAGAACATTAAAGAAATGTTAACTGCCTTTGAGAAAGAACATTTAAATATTGGTAAGGGTAAAATTATCGTTAAATGTCTATGAGTTAAAAGTAAATAAATATACACTAGAACTTAAGTAGTAAATAAATTCCTACTTGATTCAATACACCGAAGTAACTGAGAGTTTAATTCAAAGAACTCGTGACCGACTTTATTAGACGAGATATATGTGGTAACTATTTAAAACAGTTAGTATATTTATATAATAAGTTTACAGGTAGGTATCCTATTATAATTGGCATCATAAACCACAAAATAGCACAATTAAATAGTACAGAAGTTACTTCTCTTCTTCATATAATTCTAAGTACCTATGTGTTGTAATAAAATACAGCGCAGTACCTAGCTAATATGTAACGCCCAACTGTACATCCTTGACCTGCTATATTTAAAAAGGAAAACGTAAAAATGAAAAGTCCAACCGCAACTTTTAAAGACTTATTCAATGTCTATTCACATACGTCCAGGAAAATTTCATTACGACCACAAGTTTAACTACTTTTAGCAACTAAGAAACATAAATATGCCATTTCATAAGAAATTCGCCAAACAAGAAAATAATTGCTGCAGACTAATTCATACCAAGTGACTCTGAGTTAATTTAATTAAATTTAGAATCTCTATCTTCTTTCTGAAGTTAATTAAAACAGACTTTTATTTTAAAAGTGCCATTAAGAATTCGCATGGACAATGGAATCGAAACATAATTATAAATGGAATTTATTTCCGGTATATTGAGGTATTAGGTCAATGCATTGACATCAGTTTTACTGATCGATTTCTATACAAGCAATAAGCAAGCAATCGAAATACAGTTACAGTTGAATGCATGTTTTAAAATACAATAATTGTAGTGTAAAGTTTCGCTATAAATTGTGTGTCAATATGCTGTAACATTACGTTAAACGACGCTACGAAGAAACGCAGGACAATGATGAATGGCGGCCACTTGCGACTAATGCATTTTTCGTGTTGCACTTGAATTAATGCGTCATCCTTTTACTTTAAGTGGGTAAATTGAGCTCAAACTATGGTTACACTTTACGAGAGTATGGTACAATTTTGGGATTTTAAGCTTTAAATCCGGATTATTCTAGCTCAATTTATCCTACTTAATTAAACAAATATTACGTTAGGATTACCTTTGGCAAATATTGCACGAACATTTATATTTATATTGGACTATAATTAACATTCAATGGGATAATAATACCGGGTATGAATGTAATTAATTTAGTTTATATTTAGAATTATCGATATGTTAATGTTAAATCTCTTTTATGTTTTAACGAGTGAAACTTCGCACTTCGCTTCGCTTAGGTATTTTCAGTAATTTTTCATTGTTTCAATTTTTTCAATCTGATCAATGAAAAAAATACCTTGTTCACAAATGTGCGTAATTAAGGAAGAAGTAAACATGGTTTGGTATTCTTGGTATTCCGAGAGGAAGCCAGTAACAAGTCAAGCTAAATGGTAGGTTTAATGAGAATACTTATATTCACGGATCGACCGTCGGTATTCGTGACACGTCCGAGCTGTGTTTGGCTGAAGATAGCAATTTACTTTCCGGATCAGTCGCTACAAATTACCGATAAACTTTTCACGTTTTGTACGAATAAAAACGGATATTTTTTTCACAATGCTTTATTACCTCTTATAAATTAATACTGACTATATGAAGTAGATTTAATAAAGAATGGTTACCACTGTCTCGAAGTTAAAGGGACGCAGCATAAATTCATAAGGTGCTGATACAGTCTACCTTGAGGACAGATTCAGCTTGATATTACTTTTCTGGGGTCAGACAATAACTTCATAAATTTCGTTGTCATACGATTTTCGAAAGTATTTTACATTCAATAAGAATCCAAGTTTAATTGAAAATGAGAATTAAAATGTGCTGAAACAGCAAAATGATTAAAAAAGTATTTTTGGCTGCTTTCTACGTTGATAAAATTTAATTTTTATAAATTAAAAATGTTTATTAATTTTACACTGGACCCATAATTTATATTAAATTTTATGGACCCGTGATTTCGTATAAATATTAACCTATTATTCAAGTAAGTTTACATTAGAAACAATATCTAAATAAGACATATTTTAAAGTAGGTACGCACGTTCAATGAACAAAGGTTTCATCAATATAATTTATGCAGAATCTCAATAAAGTTTCCCGAACGATGTCGTTATTTTTTCCCAGTGGATCTTTTCTGAATTTTATCGAAAACTTTGATTTCGCAACGCAGTCACGTTTTTGGCGTCACTTCAGCAGAGATGCGCTAGAGTTTAATAATATAATAGAGCAGAGGTCGTGCAAGTTACCTAAGAACTGTATTATATGTAAGACAACATCAATATACAATAGACTCACATGACTGGGTTTGTGATGTAGGTTTTGTATACAAAAGAGAGTATTACAAAAGAGAGAATTATTGGGAATATTTTTATATACTTCATAAAATTAATCAAATATCAAGAGCCGAAAAGAAGACAGTGATTTATTCTCAAAATGGCCTAGCACTAGAACATTTAGATTTCAACAATTCAGCGATAAATAATAAAATCTATGGCAATGCATAAGTGCGCACAGTCACGAACACTCACGATTCCCAGCCAATAAATCTCGCACAAAGCCGAAAAAACAAACGAAACGATTGTTATGTGCGGTATTCGTTACATTCGTATGCACATTGTACCACAGTGGCGGGCTGTCATGCGGCGTAATTCTTTGAAAACGTTCATGACAGCTTTTTCACTAGGAAACCGGATTTGCTCATCACTTGCACTCAGCTGTCTCGGTGTCTAAATCACTTTTTAGAGGTGGTTAAGACTTTGTCACCTGCATTCTTTGATGTACAATGTACATGGGATCGATATAAGTTACAAAGTCGCTTCGTAGATTATGTTTTCTTACCATCGACATTTTTAAGACTCTTTGATATACCGTACCGATTTCTATTTAAGTTTACAAGCTTGAACTTTTATCTTGGTAAAATGTCATTAAAGGATTGATTTTTTATTATAACATTAAACGATCTATTTTAGTCGTTTGCACTTAAAGGGAAGGTGATTCTAATATTAGTATCACCTAATAGAATCGCAGTCAATTAAGGATCGTCAATAAAAGGCGTCCGCTTTGAAAAGCAACACATTAAAAACGATTTTCCGACGCAAAAAAATAAAGAAGGATGCTATAATTTGGAATGGGTGTAATTTTCTCACACACTATTGCTTTGAATATTTTTTTCACGTAGGTCGTCCCAGATACGGTGGGCTTCAGAGGACGTGAGGGCGGAAAGGCATGTCAATTGGAACGGTGATCAATCTACCACTCCGGGGTGACGTATGGACAGCCAAAATATCGATGGTCTCCACGCAAAATAAGATTTTAGATAAACATGTAATGCGCTCAACTTAGTGGAAAGAAATGATGTTTGTTTTGACACCCTGATTAGTATTGATATATTTTGAACTTTGAAGCTCTGTATTTTATGGACAGCCATAGACATTTTTAGTATCGTCAAATATTTCAAAGAGATAGACAGGGTAGATACGGATGATAAATCCTTCTGACCCTTTAAGCTGTGTATGTTCTGGTGTGTCCTTAAAATGAACTATAAATTAAATTTCTAAACTACCAACTTGAGTTAGAGACGTTGTCTAGGTATTCTAGTTACAGGTTATATAACGTTTAGTTTAGTACGTCACCCTTGTGCGGATCTAAAATCCCATATTAAAATTTATTTCTTGGAAAATGCTTTGTTCTCTGTGCAAATAAATGGTTACGAAATGAAGGGCTTAATTTAGCACATTCCATACAAAATTAGTATACATGGGATATTACCTCAGTCTGTATAATTGTTACGTGTTCATCTCTACCATTGAATACGTTTTAAGAAACTTAACACACGAATTGATGTACTATTTTTATTAACGACGATAAAAAATATTGTGTACAAGTACAAGAACACAACTATTAACATACTTCGATATGCATTAATTGATTCATATTAATAAAATGTTAAAACATTTCAAGTCTGAATCTAAAACAATTCTGCAAACCTAAACATTACCTATCCATTTACTTTAAAAGCTCATCGATCGAATAAAAACCTCGCAATTTTACGACAGCGCAGCGAGAAAATAAATTATCCTTAAAAAAGGAGTCTCTTAAATGAAAAACCAGTCGCAACCGGTCCAAACATTTAGGGGCTAAGCGCAAACGGCTCAATAAAAGGCGGTATGTCCCGTTACTAAACAAAACTGCCAGTCATTAAGGGGCGGACGAAAACATTCACTCCAATTATCTTCGGCGCGGTCGAGAAAAACGGACCGGCAGACCTAATGACGTTGTCAGCCAATCCATCAATCTATTAGGACCTTAAGACTTAAATAAC
The DNA here is from genome assembly GCA_907164685.1 of Colias eurytheme. NCBI lineage: Eukaryota > Metazoa > Arthropoda > Insecta > Lepidoptera > Pieridae > Colias > Colias eurytheme. The sequence goes on along the minus strand of CAJQZN010009306.1, from coordinate 333 downwards.
ACTCTAAAAAATCCGATCTTGAAACAAATTTAACCTGTCTGACGAAATAATTTACGGCGCTCCCATCTTTTTAGGGAGACCTTTACTGAACGAGCCGTGGTTACCTACCTACTGTATTATGTATTTGTATTTAAAGGGTTAATTATTGCAAGATAAAAATATACTACATAGGTAAATGAATTAATGAATCAACAGAAACCTTTTTCATATAGAGGTATAAAATATACCGGATATTTAAAAAAACTTTCCATTTTCGCTACCCAACATGGAATTCGTCCGACTTCCACTCGGATTGTGTTAGTGTTCAGACGTGTATTTTGCTGCGCCGCTTCT
>CAJQZN010009283.1:0-11082 GCA_907164685.1 Colias eurytheme | reverse complement strand
TATGACATTTTAGCACTTCTATGTGTCTTGTTATTTAGATTTCTATGATGAATTCCTTCAAAAAAATGGCTAACACAATTTGTAATATTATGTACCTATACCTAATTAATTTTTATATAAAAAGGGGAAACTAAATATACATGGTATTATGTGCTATAATAGTTCGTATATATTATAAGTTGTATCTAAGCAAAAGTACATTACGTTGAAAATCAACAAACTTGGCGAATCTTGTGGAAAATACTAACTAATTATTGTATTTTATAACAGCTCCCCCAGGAAATTGTGCAACCAAATACTGCGAAAATGTCTTACTGTAAGAGCTGCTGTTTAAAAAATGAAACACATTTTTGTTTCTTTTTTTTTCCATAAACCTATAACTTGGTTCTCTATTAACTTACCAATTAGGATTATTTAGTAGCGAAATATTTTTAAAATAAGCTAGCTATATTATGTGATGATAATCAGTTTTTCTGTGGCTGTCTATATTTTTGGTTCGGCAACAAAAAAGACCAGTTTATTATGTCATAAACGAGGTTATAATATTATACAGAGTAACTAAATAAAACTAAACTTTTGAAGCATTAATGCAGTTGACGATAAAAGTTTTAATGTAGTTGAAGAGCTATTAATTTTCTGAAACAATCTGAAACTTTTTTTCTAAGAGAGTATTCCTTCTCATGAAAAAATATCAGCAATTGTTTCATATTAATGGAAATAACGGTCCGATATTTTTTTTGGAAGAGAAGTTTAACTAACAACAAAAACATTAATAAAAAAAATTATTCACCAGCTCTTACACTATGTCCCGTTTAAGATTCGCAAAGCGTCCGACCAGTTCTAATTAGACTTTATTCGAACATGGCCAGGCACGAATCGTCTACGTTAAAGTCAGTATAGATTTCTTAATCGAGACACGGAATTGTCTTTAGTCCATAAAATATCTAAAATTCAAGGTATTTTTATAGATAGCTCTTATACTTTTAAATTTAGCTTAGTAATCAAATTATTGGGTTTATTCTTACTAATGATGTAAATTAATATTCTAATTGTAAATGTAGTTTGATATAAGTTACATATTATGTAAAATGAAATTGTAACATTGACATGATTTTAAAAGAGCAATTATGGAGTTTCTTGCTGGTTCTTCTCCACCTCTTTCTTCTTTACCACCGATTCGGAAAGCAGTATCTATCTGCTTTCCGAATCGGTGGTAAATGTTAAAAAATGATAAGACGATTCAAAAGTGTGTTTATAAGAGGTATAATTGAATAAATAAATGCTTGAGTTTGAGTTTAATTTCCATAATTCTTGGGTACCATCAGAAGGGAGGTACCCGGATAATATATGCTACGGATATTCGTTATTGTTTCTTACACACGTCGGTTGTTGTGTCTAGAGATAGTAAGGAGTATATGCTATATGCTATTTGTAACGTTGAAATATCGAATTCACAAGGAAATTTCCTTTGCATATGCAGGGGAAGCCACGGGTGAAATGAATATCTTAATCGTAATAAATCTCATAAATTAGTTTATGTTCATCTCATCTGAGTTATAGCCGCTACTTTCAATGTTGACTCATTATCATATTTTATAACAGTTGCACTCTACTATCTTATCTATTGCATTGTTTGGTATTATCACAGATATTGGATTATATTGGATATTTATTGTAATAGATCATGGTAAAAAGTTCTGCCGTCATAGGTATATTTTATTTATTCATCGTCAATATTAATATTTCTTACTAGCTGTGCCCCACGTTGCTCTGCTCCTGTAAATTTGGTCTTAGCGTAATGATATAATTATAGCGTTTAGCCTTACTATATAGCCTATAGCCTTCCTTGATAAATGGTCTATCTAACACCGAAAGAAATTTTCAAATCCTTTAGGTCCTGAGGTTAGCGCGTTCAAACAAACAAACTCTTCAGCTTTATTAAGTATAGCTAGTCTAGTATAGACAGAAGGGATGGAAGATACAAAAGAAAGCGCCAACTAATTCTTAATCTAATATACTTTAAAATATCTCACCATTATCACCATTCTATAAAACGGTCTTTGTTCCTTGTCCTTTAGTAGAGAAAAACGTTATTGGCTTAAAGATATTAAACGAATCGTTTAACTATAGCTTCAAAGGTATTAATTTAGCAGTAACTTGCTAGTCGAGTCGAATTTCAATGGTCCGTGAAATTGCAGCTAGCAGTTCAAGTGCCACAGTTTTATTCGATTGGAAACCTTCTTGATATGCAATATTGAATTGGGATGTTTTATTTATTAAAACCACATAATATTAACATGCAGTTTATGAAATGTTAACATAAAAAAAATACTGAAAAATGACAATGATTGACGAAATCGAAAATGTTACAAGATGAAAGGAATATATCTATCACTAGCGGTCCGCCCCGGCTTCGCCCGTGGTACATATGAAAAATAGATGTTGGCCGATTCTCAGACTTACCCGATATGCACAGAAAATTTCATGAGAATCGGTCCACCCGTTTCGGAGGAGTATGCAGACTAACATTGTGACACGAGAATTTTATATATAAGACGAGAATTTTATATATAAGATTTGTAAACGAAGAATCTGTGTAATTGAAAAACAAATACATTTAAGTTTACAATATTCATTAATTTTTATGTTGTGTAGATGAATTTTGTTATATTATTTGGCGTCCAAAAGTAGTATGGATGAAAGAATAATTACTGCTTTACTAAAAATATTCTTAACTAGCGGTCCGCCCCGGCTTCGCCCGTGGTACATGTTTACGTTTTCTCTACATAAGAACCATCCTCGTACTTCAAGGAATATAATAAAAAAAGAATTATCTAAATCGGTTCAGCCGTTCTCGAGTTATGCGCTTACCAACACATTTTGCCATTCATTTTTATAAATAAGAATATAAAAATGAATCGCAAAATGTGTTGGTAGCGGACCGCTAGTACATATAAGATAAATATTTATTGACAACTTCCCAAACAGCCAAACATGTTCTTGAAAATAAAACCACGAGCATTTTAAGAGTATTTAATTTGGAAGACAAGGATCCTTAATTTGTAGACGTCCATCTAAATCTCTAATAACTGGCATTTCCCTTTCTAAATAAGCGAGGAACACATCACTATCGATTCCCAAGTTAACACTAGGTCCTCTGTGTTCTGACACCATCTGAAAAATATCGAACATAGTTAGATTTTGCATATTAAAATGTCTAGTACATAAATTACATTAAAATGCATTGTATACGAGTATACCCATTACACAAGGTATTAATACAACACAAACAAAAAAAAAACTTTAAACTTCTACAAGTGTTTAAAAATAGTCATGTTGTTTTTTAGAGCTTCCTATGAAACTCGATAATATTTTTTTTTAGATCCTATGTCGATAAAGATTAATAAAAATGTATTTTTTATGTCGATTTGGGACTCTTAAATTCATCCTCTTTCTGTAACCTTTGTTTTCTGCCTATGTTATCTGGTAAGAATGCCTAATAATTGTATACTCATATAATATTACTCATACATTCTGGTTTACATTTTAAAATACCATGTTTGTTATTTATTGCTAATAAATAATTAATTACTTTGAGCTGGTAATGATAAACATTCTTCACAGCATTGTGACATCATCATCTATATTTTTAAATTAAAACCTAATCCTTTTTATTACGCATTGGGTAAATTTTGCTACGACTAACCTAATTATTGTCGTTGTTTTTGTATGACAATGCAGATTTATTCATATTTAATCGTAATTCTTCCTATGGATATATACTTCATTTTTATAATTATTAATAATGAAATGAATTCAAAGATATTCAGGATTTGCTACTTTATAAATATTTCAGGTGAATTACAAACGATATAATGGCTAAGGACACAGAGTGATTTGTCTCTTGTTTTCCATGATTTATTTATTAAAATTATTGTAATGCTTTCAAAATGACCTACTTGCAAATTATAATCAGAATTCCAATCAGGTGTAACATAATACACAGTTATCTAATCTACAACAACATTTTGGGTTTTTAGAGCCTATAATACTACACAGCTGGAAATATCATGAAAAGTCGTCTTTATTATAGAAGCAATCGGTATAATCGACTTCTAAAATATTAAATCACGTATGCAATCAAATAATTGGATATTCAAACCGCGCACACTAAAGCGAGTCAATTTTGTGGATTTAGCCAATATTTCAATTAAACGCTAGTCCCGTCAACTGGAGACTGATTTTTGTTTCAAATACATGAATTGTAATTCTTGTGGTTCTATAAATTACCTAAGGCTTTTAAATAACAACTTCCCTTTTACGGCAGATTAAGTATTGAGCATCTAGGCCATCTGATTTTAAGTGGCCACCACATATTTATAATAGACTAGCGGTCCGCCCCGGCTTCGCCCGTGGTACATATTTCGCAATAAAAGTTAGCCTATGTTCTTTCTCAGGGTCTAAAGATTATCTGTGCCAAATTTCATCAAAATCGGTCCAGTAGTTTATGCGTGAAAACCATACATACACATACATACAAACCTTTCCTCTTTATAATTATATTAGTATAGATAGTAACTGACAACTATACTTCTAATAAAAACTGTGCTGTATAGCTGTTAACCTGTGTGAATTCAACGACTTCATTTTAGGTCCTACCAATAAATGCTTCAGAATAATTAATAGTGAACTCTTTCATTGATAAAGATTACGATAAATTTAAAGAATTGGGAATAAAATTCAAAATATGCTGTAGTAAATAGTAAAAACGTTGAAAAATAAAATACGAGAAAAGCATAGAGAGAGAAAGAGAACAGAAAAAAAAATCGTTATTTATTAATAAATAAGTTTAAAGAGTCACACTCAACAGAATTTTAAAATGCTCCAAGTAAAAGTCATAAAATCAATGCAGAGCTAAACATGGTTTTGAACAATGGGTAATTGAATAATCTGCATGAACTGTCATTTAGTTAATTATTCGGGTGTCATATTCGTGTATAATAACCGACGCTATTAATTAGTTTAGATGAGAATGTTAATGGTATTTTATGCAAAATCCATAGCATTATATATAAAATGTACTAGTTATAGTTCTGATGCATATGTTAGAAAAGCAGAATTAGAAATACTGGTAGTTTTGTCAAAATGATCAAGGACGACCATTGAATTTTTCTCAAGAAGCAAGAATTCAGAATACTAAATTTAAAATAAAATTTGAATGAATTTTAACAATCCTGATATCACTTTCACCTTAAAAGAAACTGTAGCGACAGAACTACATAGTTTCAACCTTAAATAATATCACTTTCAGTATTCAGACGTGATGAAGCCAGGCCAACTACCCCAAAATTTAGCTATCCACAAATCTTCCCGAATATTCCATAACACAGAAACAGTCCTGAGGCATTAATCAAGAAATTCATTTGGACCAAATATCTTGATTTTGGATGCACGTAGGAAATGCTATCAATTTGTAGCTGGCTATTGCTATGCAACCGGCAATTCTAAGACAATAGAAGGAAGCAGGGCTGAATTTTGATTTACTGTATACAGGGTGTTCCACAAGATGTAGGTATTTACTAAGCTCAATGAAACTCATAGTTTTGCATGGGGATAGTTATGACGGTGGGACACCCTGTATTTATTATAGTTGGCTGAGTTTTGTATCTTTGTCTTTCGTTTAATGTGTTTCTTCATTAATATTCTAGAAATGTCAGGAAATTAATTAGGCTAAAATGTCTATTCGTGACAACTTTTCATGAAGATTGTAAGTTCTTGAATGAGTTCCTTTGGAAATAAGAAGTTGAGTTCTACAAGTCTTTATGCTTGTACTAAGGAACGAATTTTTTATCATAACATGTATAATGTATATACGAATTTTATATTGGTGTTGGTACTTATTTAGTATCTTAATTCGTATTATTTAAATTTAATTAAAAATACCAGTCAGTACATGCTATTAAAGGTAATACCTATTTAGTGAGTATGTTATATTTAAACTTCAAGTAACATCGATAATATTTTTCCTGCAATACAACTCGGTCCAAACGATCTTCACAACAGACATTTTAATCAAGTATCAAAATGTGTCAACACTGTTCATTAACACGTTGTAATAAGGTACGTTTTACAATAACCGTTCAGAACATCAAAACATCAATCACACAGAAATAGCCAATTATTGAAATTAAACACAATTAGCAGTAACGAGGCGTGAACATGTCACTGTAATGTGTGAAATATTCCAACTATTCAGCGCTAATTCACTTATAATTCCCTGTTGTTCTAATTGGTATCGACAATTTGATAGACATGAAGCTGTTTGATACTAAATGGTAGGTCATTTTAATAGTGATTAGTAATTTGTTCTAGATTGTTTTAATTTTTGCAATACGTAAGTTTATTTAGGAAGAAAGAAAGTATATCATAATGCTTGTTACCTTTTGCTCTGGTTGCATGGAAGAGATCGCCTTTAAAATTGATAAGGCCGCGCAGTAAATTGTAAACAATTTTATATACTTACAAATTAATTAGAAGCTTTGATCTTTGTTCTATCTACTGTATTGTTGAAGAGTTTTTGAATGAATATGTCTATCAAGCATGTGGTCTATAGGTTCTTATTGCACTTTAAACGTTATGTGGGAATTCTTTTTCTTATCGTGTCTATGTTGGTGTAGGTAATTATATGTAAATAATTCTTAGATTTCCTTGGCATAATTTGATACTTACATTAAATCCATCGCCACCATTCATCAAGAAACTTTGTGTAACCATCTTGTAAGTTTTATTCAAATCCAACGGTTCGTATTTCGGTACTTCGCAATCAATACACCGAATTGTTACGTTTTGAACTCTTTCATATTTTGGCTTAGATCCATCCACTTGCATGCGTATGCCTGAAAAAGGAAAAAAAACTGAAAAGTAAGGGTTGTGTTTTGATTTTTGTGGAAGAGCCAAACGGGATTTGTTTTGTCCCTTTTTGTAGAGGACTTTCACAAGGACTTTGATGGACGTTATCTTAAAATAGGGATAGTGAATACGATTTTGTACGTAGAATTAATACTACTATTTTACCACTCGATAGTATGAATCCTAGTATAGACTATAGATAGTAGGTTTAGGATTTCCACATAGACTGCTTTACAAAATTGCTTCGCTTAGCTGCTCTGTGGACCCACCTATTTTGACCATTCTTTCATTTTTATCAATATATTTATTATATTACCAGATTCCACCCGCGACTTCGCCCGCTTTATCTAAAACCTAATAAATTAATTACTAAAACCTCCTCAAGAATCACTCTATCTATTAAAAAAACCGCATCAAAACCCTTTGCGTAGTTTTAAGTATCTAAGCACACAGACGTAGGTCGGTAAGCGTTGTTTCATGTAGTGATTAACTAAATCAAACGCTTACCAGAAAGCTGCGCAGTCCTAGCACCAGGCCAGGGCTCGTTGGCCACACTGAACTCCAACATTTCTAACACGTGGTCACCTCGTAAGTCGAATGCTTCTACTGTGTTATCGAAAGGAATAGCTAATAACATCGCTTCGTATGTTATATCTGAAAGATTTGATTTCATTATGAACTGAGAACATTATATAAATAACTAGCTGTTGCCCGCAGCTTCGCTTGCGTGGAAAAGAAAAATTTTCATGGTATTAGTTTTCATCCCCTATTTTACCCCTTTAGGGGATGCATTTTCTAAAATCCTTTCTTAGGGGACGCCTACGTTATGACATCTACCTGAATGCCAAATTTCAGCCCGATACGTCCAGTGGTTTGGGCTGTGCGTTGATAGATCACTATATCAGTCACCTTTGAGTTTTATATATTATATATAGATATAGTAATCAGAATTTATGATACATATATTATGTTCTATGGGATGGTAAAAATTAAAGAAAAATTTCTCGACATAGTCTGAGAAGAAATTTATTTGTTATAATATGAGCTAGACTTTTGAAATTTTACGTAAAAATGGAACAAATCATACCTCCTACTTCAATATCGCTTCGGATTCCTCCCGTATTTGTGACGCAAAAGTGTCCATAATTCCAATTATCTCCTTCAGCTAGTTTCAAAGCCTGTAATTAAATTTTTGTAAATTCAATTATTTATAAATAAATAAAACGTATTCTACAAAAGAAAGGCTCGGAATCTAAGTGCAAAATATATAAAAGGATAGGTAGTGAATTATTTCTTCTTTCTAAGAAAATGAAGAAGAATCTATTTCTAATTAAAACCATTATTTTTATATTCATTAATAAAATAAAAGCAGCATTACTTGTAATAATACATTTTAACGAACCAAGAATGGCTCTTTAAAAAATACTTTCATATTTTTTTCAATAATTTGATAAAAAATATCAAAAAATAAAAAAAAATATATATAATACTTACAGCATGCATAAATGCATCACATATAAGACTGCCCAAGTTGCATTCACCACAGCTACACCTTGAAGATAAATGGACTCGACTCTCGCCAACTTTCCTTTTGGCCAAAGCGTCAATTTCTGGTAAATACTGATTTATTTTTTCTATTACGTCAGGAGCTGTAATTAAAAATGGATAAGGAAAATGTTACAGATTTTGAAGGCTTCTTCAATTTAACAATAATTTTATGGTGTAAAATGTGATTTAAACTCAATTTAATGAGATTTTTTTATAGTCCATAAAAACAAAACTCATTTCAATGCTATTAAACTAATTTTATATTAAACCCCATCAAAATCCATTGCGTAGTTTTAAAGATTTAACATAGGGACAGAGAAAGCGACTTTGTTTTATACTATGTAGTGATTCTAATGACTCCATGAGCGATATGAAAGTTAAGTTTAATAAAATTGTCGAGATAATTAACGATAATATAATACCAAGGATTCACTTCGTTAACAACATGTCATGTTAAAAATAAATATTTTTTTTTACCTTGCTCAATATCATGTCCAATGTAGTGAGGATTGCCGGTCCAGTTCAAAAGGTTGCCATTATCATCGAAATACAGTTTGATTTCGCCCAAAAATTCCGTATGTGCGGCTGCTTGAACGATCAAAACCTGTACAATTAAGAATTATGGAGAGTTATGTAATTATTTATTACTAGCTGCGCTCCGCGGTTATACCCGCAGTGCTCCGCTACTGTTGGTCTCAGCGTGATGATAGCCTTTAGCCTTCCTTAATAAATAGGCTAATTAACACCGAAATAATTTTTCAAATCGGACCACTAATGTTACACTAAATTTTTTTCCAATCCCGATAAAGAAGTTTCACTTCAAAAAATTTCAAGTTTATGTTTTTATACTTACAGGTCCCGATTCCTTTTCTACAACTATTGGATATGGTCCTTGAACACGGAATGTTGTGTCGACGGGTGGTACTCCATTGTATAATAAAGTGTGACTGTGTGCTCCCACTACTATGTCAATGTGTGGACCACCGTGGAGGGCTATCTCTCTGAAATATAAAAAAGTATTATACTTTGTGACGCACTGGATCTAATCTTATACACAATTCTCATTTATTGATGAAGATTATAATATTGTAAGATCACGCTATGACGCATATGAGCAAAGGTTCTATAAAAAAAGCTGAAAATTATCCATTTATATGCATAACATAATATTATAACAAAAATAAGATAAATAATTGCTTTTTACGACTGGTTCTTCAAAACTTGTATCAATTTACGTTTGAATGGATAATACAAAAGATACGATTTAGTAAATCATTCTGAACAGAGCTGATAAGCCCTTGGAGGCATTTAGAAGAACATAAAACTTCGAATAATGTTTTAATAATCACCATTTATAAATTAAGATATCGAATAAGGTTTTAATAATCATTATATCAAACTAAAAAGGAAATCGCAACTCACCGTTCAATATCCAGACCACAATGAGAGAGAACTACAATAATATCAACGCCCTGTTGATTTAATTTCTCAGCTTCAGTCTTCACAGCTTCAATTTCATCGGTAAACTTCAATTTGCCAGTTGTAGCTAGTTCCTAAAATGTATTTTTAGATATGAGAAGTTCACGAATTTTTGTAAATGCGATGATTTTTCTATCTCATTTTAAGTAAAAAAGAGCATGTGTGCAGGGCACACGTGTCAGAAGTGAAACTTCTTTGGCAAGATTCATAGATACCAAAATCTTCGCCTCCATGACGTGACGATATTGCCATGACGCGACCTTGAAATTTTACTCTCGATAACAGGTGGCCGAGAGGATAGGCGTTGCTCCGGCAGCCTTGTCGGATAGACGTGGGTTCGAAACCCGCCTCGTGATCGATTATTTCTGTTTAAATAATTCTCAAAGTGTTGATAGGTTGCCCAGCTCAACATTCGATTTTCAAAACGGCACATTAACGCACACATGATTCGACATCGAAAGAAGAAATAGTATGATTCAACTAGTGAAAATCCGTCTCTATTAGGATCGGGAAGGCCATAAACAAAAGAGAAGAACTGAAGTAAAATGTTGCCAATAAGCCACATTTCGACATTCCACTCCCGGAGAGTTAATAATTATTACTTGTTGAGTTTTATTTTTCCTTTTCTATTTAGTATTTTTGCAGCCTTTTATTAGGCGTTTCAATTTTGTAGACATATTTACTTCAAATAAAATGGAACGATCCTATAATTGATATTGTCATTTTGCCTTTATTTATTTGAATATCGTGATATTTAATAAACGTATAGTACTAAATAATTAATTTAGCTGTAGACTTAAATAATAATTTTCCTTTTTTATTATTATAAGTGGAACTTACATTAGTAGTAGCTATAATAACTCCAATAATACCAATTCTTCGCCCATTTTTCGTAACAACAATACTAGGTTTGTATAAACCTTGGATGGTCGGTTCTTCGTCGTCTATAATATTAGCAGTTACCACTTCATGTTGTAGAAGTTTCAGATATGGGACTACACCTTCGACACCATGATCGAACTCATGATTGCCTAGTACCTGTGAATTGAAACATCGGGAATAAATTAAGTCATTCAAATTACAATGCAAAGAGTTTAGCATCAAACTCAAACTCAAAACTCAAACTCAAACATTCATTTATTCAAT
>CAJQZN010009279.1:0-16169 GCA_907164685.1 Colias eurytheme | reverse complement strand
GTATGCATTTCCTGAGAACATTTACTATAGTGGTGTTTATTTTTTTTACACTATATGAAAGTAGAGATTTCAATGAATAAAAGGCACCCCCAGTTTTTGAAAAAAGCTGATATTTGACGGGTGACTTTTCGATTGAAAATTAGGTTATTTTTTTTGGTATTAATTCAAAATAAGGCGAAAAAATAAATATTTTCAATCAAATAAATTACAGTGTATTTGGGACATAATAAAGTAAGTTTCCACCAAATTTCGTAGAAAAACAATAAATTTTGAAGTAGATAAAAATAAAAGACCAAAAACTTGGTTTTTTGAATTTTTCACCTAAATTTTGAGGTTATGTGAAAAAATATTTAATACAAAAGTTGTAGAACTTTTAATTACCTACAACTTTGCCGTTGAACTTTTTTCTGTAGGACTTGTAGTTTTGTCGGAAATCGAGAGAAACCATTTTTTTCTCTTAAAAGCTCCCCCCTCCCACTTCCCGAACTCGGATTGACCGTAATTTATTTTTCCTTTTATTTTCATCATATTCCCCACCTTTTCTAATGGGTTTCATCCGACTGCGATTTTTTTTATGTTTTCATTATTTTAAAAGGCTTCTACCCCAGTCTACTTAGATTAAAACAAAAAGAGGAAGTCTACGAACAACAAGAAGACAAATATTTTCAGCCATGACGCACAACGCCATCTAGTGTCTTAATGTTAAAACATAAAAAACGAAACATATTAAATTCTCAGCTACATAGAGAAAATTCAGTCATTTCGTCCAGTAATCACATACAATATTCTCATCATATTGTTATCATAATAAGAATAAAGTCCTAATCTACAGCATAGATTGAACATGTAAACTGGTTAGTCATAAACAGAACACACACTACATAATCCACTATAAATACAAATAACTACCTAGTATCTAGCTGTTAGCTACAAAGTAACGAAGTATGAATTCGTATCGCTCTCGATATTAACCTGGATAACCAAATCAGCTAGAAGCCTACACGTTTGCGGAGCTGAGTCGAGTGCAAGCGATAGGGCAGGCACGGACTTGTGGGCCCCAATTCGATAATGTTGCAATTATCTTGTTTACATACTATATTGAAAACAAATTCAGAGTATGGTTATACGTGTGATGAGAGTACCAATTAAAATTATCGCAATGTATGCGTAAACCGGGGATATAAGCATATAGGTAATGTAAAATCGCTTAAATCATATAATCATACCTTTTTTAAGTCAGCCAAAGCCAACTAATGATGATAAACTAAACCAGAATATTTAGTCGGTCTGTCTAACTTTCTGAAGTGATCTAATTATTTTAGTAATAGGGGTAAACTAAATTAAACAAGACGAGTAAATTGTACATAATGTTTAGTTACTACCTAATACTCAACTATCTATTTATTTAAAAAACTTCTATCAGAAGCGTTAAAATGTTTTAGGTATTTTACATTTACCACCGGTTCGGAAAACTGCACTATTTTCTACATTAATAATAATCGTACAAACTGCAATCACACAATCTGTAAGCCCCATGGCCCCTTAAAACTAGCGCTAGAATCCGTCCCCGCTCGCATAGTAATGAAGTGGGTATCAGCTCTCGCTAATAGACGCCGTATGCGACTCATTATGGCGCCTGCCGTATCTTTGATGTCTCCAACTTTTTTCAATGATTACGTTACAAATTAATTCAGGGATTGGACTAATTAAACTCGTTATAGGTTTCTTGGTGAATATTTTTAATGCGGGAGTCTTAGTTAAAACAAATAATGTTGCAGTTATAATTATTGTAGGTTTGTTGTGAGGAACTTTTTTAAAAAGATATGATAGATTTGCTCATAAATGAATACGTACCTACTTAATTTTCGAATGAATTTTAAAAATGTAAAAATACTTTAAAATAATATGTTCTCTACAGCAAACTCCGATTTATTTCTCGATAGTTCTCTACTATCTATCATTTTATTATTATACTATGTTTGAGTAGGTACATAATTTCAAAAGATGGATGGAAAAGGTTCAACTCAATCTATATAGTAAATAAAGAATATTATTGTGATTCACAATGTGACATTAAACTAACGAAACAATCTCTGTTCTGAGAACTGAATATAGATGATTTTATTTATTATTATGCAGGTGCAATAACCCATGTTGGTGTTGCAGGCATGCACCGCAAGTCGTTGGAGGCGGCGCAGCACCTCAAGGAGTCGGGGTCGGAGCGCGAGGGGTCGGAAGCGGAGCCCGAGCGCGCGCCCTCTGCTTCCCCGCACCGACATGATGGCCATGATAACCAGGTTTGTTGTTTGTCTTATTTATTATTTACTAGCTTTCCGCCCGCGGCTTCGCCCGCTTTGTCTAAAACCTAATAAATTATATACTAAAACCTTCCTTTTGAATCACTCTATATATTACAAAAAACAGCATCAAAATCAGTTGCGTAGTTTTAAAGATTTAAGCATACATAGGGACATAGGGAAATAGGGACAGAAAAAGGGACTTTGTTTTATACTATGTAGTGATTATTTATACATCAAATACCTCTAGTAGGTATTATCTAGTAACTTGTTGATTTATTGAATCGTTACTAAAAGTTATTTAGAAAAGGTGCAATTTCATATTTGGAGATGGACGTTGAATGTCTTTTTTGCTGTCTTATTTTCTTCATAAGTTCAAATTTTGACTAGATCTTGAACATGAACATAAAATAAGCAGATTACAGATTTTAATGCCTAGTCACGTTTCAAGTTGCTTCTTGAGACATAACGATAAAATTTCCAAAAGTTATTGGCGTGTTAGTCGAATGTAAATTATCTTCATGACAAGTACCTAATTTAATTCAGTGGAATGCTTATGCATAACTATTTGTTAGGACGATAAAGCAAGAAGTGCAATGATCTCCATTTTTATATACCACCTCTCGTATTTTATACATAGGTACTATTCTTTCATTATTTAATAGATACAATTTTTTGCATAAGTATATTATTGTTTTCTATTACCTAATAGGTATATAGACTAGCCAAAGTGCAAAATACTAAATTGTACATTGACAAAATCTTAGGTACAATAAATTGGCATAAGAACGAGTAGATACAGGTTCAATTTACTGGGCGGTCTTATCCCTAAATCGTAATAATTGTGTGAACCTCTTTCACTCTAGTAATTCTTATTGCTAAAATCACTATAGTATGATTTATAAATCCTCAGTTCCATCATGCGCAGAGATCACCTCGCACCTATAATTCTACATGGTTGTTCTGTATTACAATATAATCTCTAATCCCCAGTTCGGTCAAGCGCAAAGCTCTCCCGGCAGCAGCACGACAGCTTCCTCCTCAGCCAAAGGCCGCGCGTCACCTGAACCCCGCGAAATGTACGACGACCCTGAAGCGTTCAGGAACAATAGCATCGCGTGTCTGCGGGCCAAGGCTCAGGAGCACCAGGCGAGGCTGCTGTCCAATAACCTGTTGCTGCAAGTGAGTAACATTACTAAACTGTATACTTAACTATACATAATATAACTATACTTGATGGAATGTGTGAATGGAATGGAACGATTCTTTCTCTTCTGCTCTTTCATTAGAAAAAAATTTGTGATCACTGACGTAAAACTTGGTTTATTTGACTTCCTAAACGTTATAGTATTCTCTTACATTTAATATGCAGCTTACGAGGAACGAAGAATTTTGTTTATTCGTCAGTTTGTTTATGTTAACGATGAATTTGAAAAACTTCTCGATCGATTTAAAAATTAATATTAGTATTGACTAGGGCCTAGGCTACAATTTTACAGAAAACATACTATATTTGATTTATATTATCTATCAAGAAATAGTGATAATAACAAGCGTGTTAATGCTAATTCACTTTTCACTTCTCAGTCTGTGCCTTTATTTTCGTCGTAAAGAATGGATTTCTTTATCTTTTATCTCTTAAAATCGGGCATCACATCTCCAAATGCAAATGTTCATGGGCGGTAATGCTTGCCGCTAGGCAAACTACCTATTTGATTGACCATTCATTCAAAAATAATATATAATCTATAACAAAACATATAATTATTGCAGGTGCGAGGCTTGCAGCGGTCCCGCGCCGCGAGCGCGGACGAGGACGGGCCGGCGGACATCGACGTGGGCACGGAGCCGCCGCCGCTCGACGCGCGCCTCTACTGAGCCTGAGTCCGGCCCTGTGCTTTGTAATTATGTACATTACGTGCCCCGGCTTTTCGTGCAATACCATAGTTAAGTATTTATCTGTTTAGCGGTTTAGATACGGGCCGGCTGATGTAACTTTGTTTTTGTAAGGTAATAGGCAACAAACAATTAAAGTGTTATGGAAAGCGTTAAAAATTCGACTCAAATTCAATAGACAACAAATCAATAATTTAAAGAAGTTAACGTAGCATCATCTAATAGAGGACAGACTTTTACATTGTATGAAATGACCGCCAAGTTGCGGAAACTTTGACCAATTTCAATTTATTTTTTTGTTGGCTGGTAAATTTTTTTGTATTTACTCTACTCTCTAGTATTGTACCAGACTTTAAAGTTTAAATCAATTAACAGTTCGTTTTGTCTAATGTAGGTACTTGGTGTAAAACAGTGTTTGTAAATTATGAAGGGTAGAAGTAATGTAAATTGAATGATACTTGTGCAAATGGTCGCGCAACGCTGCCGAAACACCGAAACATTGCATTAGTGTTACCTTTGAACGGTTTCAAATTTCGGATTGTTGAGTATCTATGCCTGTATGCTGTGTTTCGGTGTTTTGCTGTTACCAAGGTCGACAGGTCGTGTTTTTATTTGTAAATGATCGAATTGATTTAAGATTTATTAAAGCATAAAATGTAATTCAATCGTGTTTTCTTCGTCAGCTGTGTCCGTATTAGCGTTGTATAAAGTTGCCGGCGCCATCTGGCGTCGGATAGTTGTAATGTATTTAATAGTTAAGGCGGGAAGACTAGTTGAAGTGATCGGCACTAATTTTAAATTTTATTGTAAATGTTGGACGCCTAATTGAAAATTATTGTATTAATTATTTGCTAATGTATATTATAGAGCCTGTACTTAAATTCGGCTTACTTATACCTACTTACGAGTCATTGAGCACAATGTGAGGCTATTCTTAATTAAATTTATCGTTAGCTAAATAGTTCTGGAATGATTTGATATCGTTTTAGAAAACTGATGCTTATCGAAGAACCAACGAAATTGTGTAGATAATTTTTAAAATTAAAAAGATGTTTATTATCTGGATATTTTTTTAATACCATTAATCTTGACATTCCAGTTTTTTAACGAAATAATTGAATGTATAGATATAACACGTAGTCTTAGATCTCATATTATGTTTCTAAATATGTATACATAATTTTTTATTAATTTTATAAATTGGTTGTGACAAATAATATAAAATTACCAACTACATACCAATAATTTACTGCATTTAAAAATCTCAATACCTAAAATTGTATTAAATGAATTATTTCTAAATTAATTTACCTACCCATGTTTCATTTTAATATATTTTCATATGAACTAGACTGTACTTAGAGCCTACATTATGTTCTTCCATGTTTTAATTAACTTATGTACTTAAGAAACTGAGAAATATTTTCACTACCTTAGATAATAATTACTTACCAATTTTTTTATTTATCTGTAGCAATCCATTTATGTAAAGCCTGCCATTCATTAGGCAATATTTGTTATCATTCTGTTCACTTTTTTCAAAATAGGAATATAGGTAACATTAACTTTCAAAATATGTACTTAGTTAAAATTTTATTAGAATCTGTTTTGATTAAAAAAAATAAACAAATATTGCCTAATAAATTGGCGGCCACCACAGTCAAAAAATAAATTGATGATGTAGAATAATTGCATAGACTTAAAATATTCTCGTATTCGGCGTTGTGATAAATTGTTGTTAATTGTCTTAAACCGCCGTACTCTTGTACTTACTACGATATCTATAGAATAAAATTGTAATATATTTATTGAATTACCACTCGAAAGAAACTTAAGCATGCGACGTCATCGTAATATAAGATTATTCCGATGAATAAACAATTGTGTAAACTTATTGTTGTGTTTATTTTATCACCTTAATCGTATCCTTCATTTATTTCTTATCATTTTTAGATCCAAAAACATATTCATTCCTAGTGAGTATTTATGTAGGAAAGTCCCATGGGTTATGGAGCAGATGCATTTTGCATACACTGATCGATTTTCTTTAAGGACAACAGCTATGTGATCAGCCTTCTGTATCCTACCAGATCAAGACATAATTTTTCTTCGTCTGCACGGGAATCGATCCAGGACATGTCGGTTTTACAATCGCGCGTTAACCACTGTATCAAGGAGGTGGTCAACTATAAAGCAGTATCATATTAATACCATAGTATCTTTATACTATGACTAGCTGCGCTCCGCGGTTTCACCCGCGAGGCTCCCCTCCTGTTGGTCTTAGCGTGATGATATAATATATAGCTAATGGCTTTCCTCGATAAATAGGCTATAACAACGAAATAATTTTTCTAATCGGACCAGTACCTAGTTCCTGAGATAAGCGCGTTCAAACAAACAAACAAACTCTTCAGCTTTAAAATATTAGTATAGCTAATATCAATAATTACAAAAATGGTTTATTTAATACAATGATATTTAATAAATCGGCAATATTGTTAAAATTAGTTTGAACTTTACACATATTGTAATACAAAGCACTGGCTTTCTTAACACAGGCTATGCCTAGCAAGAGAGCCAGAGCCTCAAAAGGTTAAATAAAGATTTATTTTATTTTTTTATTATTAAAGGCAAAGGACCAATAAAACAAAATGTAAGCAACATGTAAATAGCACATTTATTCGATTCCTAATAAATACATTTGAGATTTCTGATTAAAATAAAACATAATATTTAAAATCCCTTTTCAACTGTTTATATGTTATTTTTGAACATTTTAAAGGCGGAACTGTGTGCAAAATTAAATTTTGTAGGTTTTAACAACATTTTTTTCATAATGATGTCGTCTTGGATTTAAGTCATAGAAAACTAAAATATAAAATAAAAATCTTAAAAATGTAAGTAAGAGCTATTACGCACTGTCGACCCTTTCTTCTTCTTCTTTCACTTTCTATAGTTTAAATAGGGGCTTGCGCACTTAGTCGTCAGTCGTCCAGGAGTAAGTCCAGGCGACTGGTCGACAGTGCGTAATAGCTCTAATTGTTTTTCAATATTTTGGATGGATAGTGTAAAAATCCTTACATTATGAATATGTCGCAGCCATCTGGTTAATTCTGCTATTTGATTGAATGACGACATTTAATTGAATGGCTAAAGGACAAATCGTCAGTTACTCACCATCGTCTTCTTGTGGACAAAGTAAATTCTCAGCAACTGTCGTCATTCAATGAACACGCCAGTCATTCAAGAAAATGCCGAACGTTATATCCGTTCTGTTCCAAAGTCAATATACAATCCGCTTATTATTTTGACCTCGTTACGCTTGTTAAATCAACGGCCTAGTCATTCAAGTGAATGTCGTCATTCAATGAACGCGCTAGTCATTCAATCAAATAGCATATTCAACCAGTTAACGGCGACATATACAGCTTGTACTTATTTAAGCTTAAAATTATGTGATGACTTTAATATAATATGACACCAAAAGCATTTATAGAACTAAGAACAAAGTATACTGCAACTGTTCAGTAAATATGTAAAAATCATAAGATATTATAAAAAATTACATTTAACAGTATTAATTCATTTTACATTATTTATCGTTATCCATTACATGGACATGAGTTAAATAAAAAATCCTTAAAAATTAAACAAGATAATAATTTGCATTGTTCATGTATCGATTCCTATCGATTATTACTAGAAAAATAGAAATAGTAATAAAAGATTAGGACAAGTCAAAAATTCGAAAAATCATAGTATTTACCGATTACTAGGAAGAGTAATTTAAGATTAGGAAAACTCAAAAATTCGAAAATTTAGTAATTAATAGTAAATAAAATTATTTACTTTACATATATTCGTCAAATTTATTGTATAGTTCTTTCATATATTTGTGTATATAAATGCATCCGCGTATTTGTCTGAATAAGGCCTCTAGAATATTCCAACTAATTAATTATACTGCTATTTATATAAGAACACTTGAAAATATATCGGTAGGAACATTTTTTATATTTATTTTATTAAGCTATTGCATAGCTTCTATCGCGGGCCTTGAGCGCGGGGACCGAATCGAGAAATTCCGTAACGAAAAAACCTCACGCTCCCCACGACGGGCTCGGAGGTGTGGCTTGAAGGCATAGCATGCAATAGCTTTACCGTTGCAGTCCCCGAGTGACACACGTCTTTTTTTAATATTCTATCATATTATTAAGGCTTTACGAAGGCATAGTTTAAACAGGTTAAGCATTTTATGGCTCGGTTAGTTTTTGGATGGGTTACCATTAAGTTCGGTAAAGTGAAATTTCAAAAGATTTCAGGAAACTATCGTCTTTTAGTTTATTTTAGCAAAGTTTCAGACCTACCTATTACCTATTTAAAATGTAACCATGTTTTTTATGAAAACAAAATAGTAAGATATATAATGTAATAAAATTTTAGGCATATAAAGGCCACTCTATATCTATTCAAGCACATCTACGAGTATACGTTTTAATTTATTTATTTTAAGCTATTTTTTCCTTACGTCAATATCTAGGCTTTCTAGATATAAAATAACAGGATTTTTTAGTAATTGCACTTTTTGGAATTGGACGAAATATGAAATATAAATTTTTTTTTAGAAAATCATTGACTTTGTATACATAATAATTTTATCTTTTTCCATGCATTTAAGATGTATTCCGTTATATTATGTACTATCTATTGTCTTTTTATGATCCTTGCTATTCAACATTTTTAAGTTAAGTAATTACAATTTGTGCAATATTTCAACTATATTATAATAAAAAAGCCCTAATTTCCTTTAAATATATTTCAATAAATCGCATAAGGCATACAGTATAATTTTATCAAAAAGAGATTCATAAAGAATGACCCTTTTTGGCACTTACGATTTGGGCAAAAAACAGTAACAGTACATTATTTTAAATAATTTTGGTCTTTCCACAAAACAATTTAAACACAGTCTAACTTTAAACCAGGGATCTGTCACTTTAATAAATTTATTGTCTATGTGAAATACAACAAAACTAGATTAGGGTCCGTTCACACAGACCGGCTCGGAGAGCATCGGAGCGCATTTTTCTTTTCATATAGACCGGAATCCGGATCGTATACGCTTGAAGTTGGTCGGTGATTATTTTACACCAAGTCCGTTCAAGCATTCTTAATGTCAAAAGCAGTGCACACGCTAAAATAAACCTTACTACAAATAATAAAAACTCTGTTTTCATCGTGATAAGAATCTGCTCTCCTGTCCGAGCCGGTCTATGTGAACGGACCCTTAAAGAGTACACGTGCTTAAAGTTAAACCCTGTCTAAAGTTTTTTGTGGTAAGACAGTTTATGTTTTATATAACCTAAAGATTTCTACATAAAATGGCACGCTTATTTATTTGTAGAACCTAATTAAAAATAAAACAAAAATTACCCATTTTTGGAAGATAAAATCTGTATCTATAATATTTGAATTATGCAGTTTTCTATACTTGTCCGTGTATTTACTTTAAAATTATATTTTGTACTGTATATAGATGGGTAAGCATGTCATCATGAAAATATATTTATTTTTCGTTATTTTTAAAAGTATGAATGGTATATTTTCTGTATAAAGAGTTGCTTGAAATAAAAATAAACTTAAAATATTTGTACGTACTTTACAAGTTAATGCAATATTTATAACAAACATAAGTACCATTTGTACAATTATCTTATAAAAAAACATCAAAATAGTGCCGCAAATCACTTATTAAATACACTTATGGTAAAAAGTATAATAAACAACTAAGAAGAGGAACGTCATTAATATATATCCTAATTGTCAAATGACATTTAAAAATTGCGATTCACTTGAAAATCCTTTTCGTAATAACTATTTATTGGTTTACTCTTATGGTGCATTTACATCAAACGAACATAGAAGTAGTGCTACAGCAAGAGCATTCGTTCGTTATCTTTTAGTGTAAACGAAAACTCGTATTCAGTGTTGTTCAGTATTAGAACATTGCATACAATATTTTCGAAAGCACTAAGAACAACGAAAGAACGCTCTACGCCCGTTTACACTAAAATAATCTGACATAGTGAGGTTAGAATGAGCATACACTCGTTTGATGTAAATGCACTGTTACATAAAATTGAAACAAAATATTGTTTAATAAAAAATTATTAAATGTTCTAAATAATAATTTAAATTAGATTGTTAATCCGATTTAATACCACAATCGCCATTTTGTGACGTCACAAGTGTAATGACGTCACAAGATGGCGCTGAATCGCTCCTATTCTTAGTTGAATACTACTTAGTCTTAGTCTAACTTACATAAGGACTAAACTTAGTGACTTAGACGTAACTTAAGCAGTAAATCTAGAAATCAGTCTTGTGTGGACCTTGCATGTCTTCGGAGCTCTTCAGCATCAGGTAGTAGCTGTTCACGCAGAGGATACAGTACGCTAATACTCCTGAAATTTTAATTTAATAAATAAATAAATATTTTAGGACAATTTTAAGCTATTGCATAGCTTCTATCGCGGGCCTTGAGCGCGGGGACCGAATCGAGAAATTCCGTAACGAAAAAACCTCACGCTCCCCACGGGGACGGGCGCGGAGGTGTGGCTTGAAGGCATAGCATGCAATAGATTTACCGCGGCAGTCCCCGAGTGCCACACGTCTTTTTTCACACACGGCACGATCTGATCCCATACTAAGCTTTCGCTTGTGTTATGGAAACCAGATGGCTGATAAATATACACATATAATTTTAAATAAATACTTATTTAGATAATTAAAATTTGCCCTGGGTGGGAATCGAACCCACAACCTCTGGCTTGGAAGGCAGCGCCACTACCAATCAAGCCAACCGGTCAGTCAAAATTTTGTAGATTTATATCTAAGTTATCTTCTGGTTTAATAATTGTTATTTCAAATATAGCTGTCACTATTTCCTTTCAAAACTTTAATTTATGCAGTTGTGTAGAATCAGTACATTCAAACTAATTCAACTCAACCACGAATATTTCTAACAATTTATATTATAAAAAAAAGAGGAAATTAAATAAGTGGTACATTTATTACTTATATTCTTTTCGATTTGGGTCAACAATAAAAATACACATCATTCAACATACACAAAAGAAACTTAGAAAAAGAACTCAGCGTGTTAAATACACAGCCCTATCGCTTACATAAGCGATCTCTACCACCCAGCTGTTGAATTAAAATTATTCATTTATTACCCATAAAAGCTAGTAAGTACCTATTTTTAAATAGATAATTAAAACTAAATCTACTCACCAAAGAAAACCAATCCCTGCAAAAAGGCGAGGAATATATCCGAACCCGATACAGTGAAACCAAATGTCATGGCCGCTATCACGTAGATTAGTGAGGCACAGTACAGAGCCAGCATCAGCCATACCCAAATACGAAGGGCTCGGGTGTTTCTCTGGAAATAATAATAATAAGTTATTTAATTGTAAGAACAGAGATATACTTACTTATACTTGTTATTTAACAGAAACTAAGGGATCAAATGGAAATAAATCTCGATAGACTCGAGTTACTCTTAAAAAGTTGTAAATGATAACTTTAAAAACTTTATGGTTACATGCAATAGAATTTAATTTGGCAATAGATGGCATTGTTTGAAACGTGAGTTGGAACTTAGAATTGGGTTACAAGGTGTCCTTATTCAATTCGATATTTTACCAAGTTGTCTCTGACTTTGAATTCGTATTCCAACTTGTTTAACTGTGTTTGTTGAGTCTATGTTATTTTTTCTTCTTATATAGTACTAGCTGTGCCCTGCGGTTTCACCCGCATTGCTCTGCTCCTGTTGGTCTTAGGGTGATGATATATAGCCTATAGCCGTCCTCGATAAATGAGCTATCTACCACCGAAAGAGTTTTTCAAATCAGACCTGAGATTAGCCCATTCGAAAACACTTCAGCTTTATAATAGTAACATCATACAGCCCTGTAAGAATTGCTGGGCTGTATGATGTCTATATGCATATTGTTATAAACTGGGCTATGGAATGGGATGTTAATGGACCGGTATTAAGGACTATGGATATATGGATATGGATTTCTAGCCTTTCTACTCAAATAAAGCAAAAAATGGTTGGCAGATGGTGACTCGCCCTCTCACTATTATTATTAACTAGCTGCTCCGCGCGGTTTCACCCCCGTGGCTCCACCCCTGTTGGTCGTAGCGTGATAATATATAGCCTATAGCCTTCCTCGATAAATGGGCTATCTAACACTGAAAGAATTTTTCATATCTGACCAGTAGTTCCTGAGATTAGCGCGTTCAAACAAACAAACTCTTCAGCTTTATAATATTAGTACGGTATGGAAAACTATGGCACCTGCCTTTCTACTCAAATACAAAAAATGGTTGGCAGGTCACTATTATTATTCAGTCAGCCTCTCACTATTATTATTAATTACTAGCGGTCCGCCCCGGCTTCGCCCGTGGAACATATTTACGTTTTCTCTACATAAAAACCATCCTCGTACTTCAAGGAATATAATAAAAAAAGAATTATCGAAATCGGTTCAGCCGTTCTCGAGTTATGCGCTTACCAACACATTTTGCGATTCATTTTTATATATAAGATTATACCTTAAACACCGCATAGAGCAGTGTGGCAGCGAGCAGCACGTGCAGCACAGTGAACACGGCCACTGCGCACGTGATCGCGTACCACGTGGTGTACAGGCGGTCGCCCGCGTCCTCCACCGTGCCCACGTACTGACGGAACGCTTCCGCGTACACCGCACATAATACCATCAGACTGAACGAGATTATCTGGAGGAATAATATTCTTCGTTGTAGGTACACAAGCATGGAATCAGGAATCGAAGGAATAATACCTATTCTTTATTGTAGGTACACTTTAGGTACACTAGCATGGAAGACAGCTTGTAAGATTATGTACAAAAGATAGACCTTTTTGAGATCTTTGGCGATATCTCCAAATACCAGAAAGCAAATGAAAAGGAATCGATAGTCAATTGAGCAGAAATAAAATTTCACATAAATATTTTAGACTGCAAGTATTGTAATTAATAATTATGTTTTGTTGAGATCTTGGTTGAGATCATTCACACTTTAATTCACACAATCATTCATTTTGATAAAAAAAATTGAAAACACTAATTTCAAATTTGACAGATAGTGTGGCGCCAAATATTCTAATGTCACAATTTTTTTACAAATGTCAACTTGACAAGTTAAACAAAGTTTGTATTGAAATGTTAGCTGTTTATGTATCGATAAATTCGCACATTTTTAAATCTAAATATAAATTATCTAAGTATAGAATTTCGAATAGCGAAAATATTTTGCAAGCGCGATTCAGATAAATATGTGTCACACAATGTGTGTAAATGTAGTAGGTACACACTTCCTCCCAAGAATAAATTTGATAATATGAATAGATCTTCCTAATTTAAATTTATAATATGCAAAAATAAACAATACACTAGCTCGCATCAGCTATTTTATACAGTACTTGGAACAACTGACCGTGTCCCGTATACAAATATTTCATACGCCCATACGTCAAATTTTATTGCTTACTAGCGGTCCGCCCTAGCATCGCCCGTGGTACAAGTTGACGTTTTTTTGTCCATAAGAACCATCTTCGTACTTCAAGGAATAGGTATTATAAAAAAAAAGAATTATCGAAATCGGTTCAGCCGTTCTCGAGTTTTGCGCTTACCATTGGGCATTTCATTTTTATTATATAGATTTTTTATAGAATCTAAAATAAAAATGCCGGCGAACCACATCAATCTACCCTCAGGGTCTCGAACACGAATGTAAATAAGGTCGGCCTGTTTGCGAACATAATGTTATTAATGACATTGGATCAGACCGACAACGTCGCAAAAAATTACGAGTGTACGTTTGGCAACGTCGCGCTGCGCGCACAATGCGGCAGTCGATATTGTGAATTCAGAAAAAGTGTGTTCTGTATAGATTACAATTTATGTATCATTAGTGTTTTGAGTAATTGACTGTCTTATAAAAACTAAAACAAAAGAATTTCATCACACTTACCAAATGCACAAATCCAATCAATTTCGATCCAGCCTCTAGTCCCATGCACCAGCAGAACGATGTTATGTGCGGAACCGCCATCTCCTTACCCTCTTGACACCTGAAAACAAAATATAATAAAAATATATTATAATTTATAATATATTTTGTCTGGTTAACCCCAATATGATGAAACTTTTTATTATTGTAATAAGAATGGTGTGGAACATAGAAATCTAGTGCCTTGTTACTTAGATTTCTAATTTATAATAGACACATTTTAATAATTTGCGACCGAGCTCTATGGCGTGCCTTAGGGTTATAAGAGGCCTATCTCCAACAGTTTACGGAAAAAGGCTGAAGAGAGAGAGAGATAATAATTCGCGTATTTGCCATCAATTGCCCTAATTCAATTTATAGCAATGGAATTATTATTAGCTAATAGTTCTCTGGAATTTGATTCCAAAATTATCTGTCTGATTGGAAGGTCGTTTGCCAATCACTCTATATTTAGATTCAGAAGATTTTTATAAGTATTTACGTCTCCAGACATTCCTAGCTAATTAACGTTTGAAAACAAAACTTGTTCTTAAACTGTTTGTTATTTTGGAAAACGAATTTAGAATATGTGAATATTGTTCACAAGCTATATCTAATGAGCAAAAAATAAAAAAAGATCGTCTGTGCCGTCAGCCCTGCCGTGCACACGTGTCAAAAGTGAAACTTTTATGGCAAGATTCAAAGATACTAATATCGTCGCCTTACTCCATGATGTGATGGCACTGCCATGACCCGACCTTGAAATTTTACTCTTAACGCGCCTAAAGAAGTTTCACTTCAAAAGTGGTAACTTTAGCCTATTGCCCTATTCTCTATAAATAATGTCCTATAAGTACTTATATACAAACACAAAATAATAATCTTATATATAAAATTCTCGTGTCACAATGTTAGTCTGCATACTCCTCCGAAACGGGTGGACCGATTCTCATGAAATTTTCTGTGCATATCGGGTAAGTCTGAGAATCGGCCAACATCTATTTTTCATATGTACCACGGGCGAAGCCGGGGCGGACCGCTAGTAGCTTTATAATATTACCACAGATGCGTAATTAAAACATTAAACATACCCAGATCACTGTTAACCGGATGACAATCGAGATAATGAAAGCCATCAAGGCAATAACAATACCTATTCCATTGTGATATTATCATTTATCACATACCCACAGCCCACAGGAAGGCAAACGGACAAACGCGTCACCTAAAGTGAAGCGACGCATGGCACCGTCACCAAAACATCCTCAACTTTAAGATGACGTTGTAACCACAAGTGACAAGACGATTAAGACGAATTAATGAATAGCATAGAAAACAAGGGAAAAACGTAACAATAAACATAATGTTTCGAATTGAACCTTACAGCATCTTTTAGTAACGTCATTTTTAGGAATATCTCACGACCCTCCACCTTTTAATTGTATAGATTTGTAGGAATGGTCATTAAAACAATTAAAAACACATTAAAATCTTCAAAACTAACCTAGTACATATGTACGAAATGTGAATGTAAACGTCCTTATAAATCCCGAATTAAAACCATTAAAATTACCTTAGTAGATTATTAGTTGAACACAGATAGAGAGCTCAAGAAAAACCATGTTTAAAATCCATTAGCTCTTTAAAATTAACACAATAATACATGATATTTTGGGAGTTATTATCTATATATTGTTTTAAATTAGGATTTAAATCAGTTAAAATGTACTCACGGCACATCACCCTCGGTCCTCATGATGCGATCGAATGGTTATAGATAGCTCAACTATTATCCTAGACTTCTTTTTGTTACTGACCAGTTCAACGGTTAACTAGATCCGTTAAGTAGAGGCTTAAGTTACGAAAGACCAACGGACAAGCGGACTA